>BMAU01017819.1:0-29093 GCA_019973935.1 Trichonephila clavipes | reverse complement strand
AAAAATGTGGTATAACCGTCGGATATAAGAGAATTTATATGCTCATATGAGAAAAATTCACCCGGAAGAAGATGATGTAATTTCTAAAAATCATGTTTGCGGATTGTGCAAGGTAACATTCCGCACGATTGTGAATTTACATGAACATTTACAAAAGAAACACGATGTGAAACTGAACTTTTCAAGTCAAACGTTTTATTCAGAAGAAGATTTCTTAAAATGGAAAGAGAAAATCGAGTTGGACAGTCGATCATTTTTTCGTTTAAGAAGTGCATCAGAAAAAGTGGGAGTAAAATTTTCATATTATGTGTGTCAGCAAAGTGGATATTCAAAACCGAAATTGAACAGAGTTCGACATATGAAAGCTTTTGGTTCTGTCAGATGTGGTTGCACCTGCCCACCTGTTATTAATGTTTCTACACACACTGTAGAAGAGGCGAAAGAAATAACTGTTCAATATCAATCTGTTCATGTTGGACATGATATGGAAGTCGGAAAACTTAATCTGTCTAAAGCAGAAAAATCCAGTCTTGGGTTATCACTCTGTCTTGGAATACCAATGGCTACAATATTAGACAAAGCGAGAGAGGAATATTCACCTACAAAGCGATTTGGATTAACTACACGAAAAGATCTTCATGACATCTGCAGAGATAAACAAATTGGGAAAAAAGTTTTTCTGCATACAGATGATGCAACCTCAGTCGATATTATAGTGAAAAAAATGCAAAGTGACACAAAGAATCCAGTATTACTATATAAATCAGTTGGTGGGGAAATGGATAATTATTCAAGAATTGACAAAAGAGATTTCTTGTTAGCAATAATGAATGACGCCCAAGAAAAACTTCTCGAACTTTATGGTAAAAATTGTGTCATGATTGATTCCACCCATGGAACCAATCAATATATAAAATTTTCAGTTGACAACCTTAATGGTGCATGATGAAAATCACGAGGGAATGCCCGTTGCTACACTTTTTTCATCACGAGTATCAACTGAAATACTCGTTCCATTTTTCATCAAAATCAAAAAACGAGTGCCCAACTTTAAACCAAACATATTGATGAGCGATGACACAAATTCATTTCCAAATGCTTGGAAGGAGGCATTTGGGAATGATTTCCAACATTTATTGTGTAGCTGGCATGTAATCAGAAACTGGAACTCAAATGTTAATACCAAAGTTATAAAGTTTAAAGAAGAAATTAAATTTCAATTAAAAGATATTTTGAATGAAATACACATTCCCACATTTAATAAGATGACAGGCATTTTTATACATAATTATAAAGTAAAAGAATCAAATTTTGTTAATTATTTTATCTTTAATAATGCGAATAGGCCAGAAAAATGGGCTTATTGCTATAGAAATGGCTTGGGCATCAATACAAATATGAAGTTGGAGCGGTGGCACCGTCAACTAAAGTATGAAGAAGCAGGAGGCACAGTAATGAAAAGGTTAGACAAAACAATTTCATTACTTTTAGCCGCCATTGCAAAGAAATTGTTATCTCGTGTAATTAGTATTGAACGTGGCAAGTTAACCTCTCGTGTTGCTCTGATCCGAAAAAGACACAGAGGGAGTAAAAAAATGAACAATACGTATGATTACGTTCAATGTAATGAAAAACACATAGTAACAAAAAGTGAAGGATCATCAATCTTCACTTATGACATTCTCGAGGGAAATAGATTGTGTTGTTGCCCTATATGAGGTGCAAGGAGTGCAATATTTGCAATCATTCTTTTTCATGTACTTGTGTAGATTATTGCATAAGATTTGTGATTTGCAAGCACATTCATTTCATACAGCAAAAGAACAACGTAATGAATTCTGTTACAGAAGACTTGCAACAAACACAGCATAATCCTAGTATAGATATAAATAATAAAGAACAGCATCAAATAGAAAAAAATGCAATAATATCTAATCTAAATAAAGCTTCCATGGATTCAGAAATGAATACAATTGTAACCAAATATGAAAACATTGGAAGACTAATAAGGGAAGTGAAATCCATTGATCAAGTGCGTTATCTAAAAGAAGCATTTACTGCCATAGAAATACATTTTAAGAGTTTGGATAATGTTACAAATTTACCTAGCTTACCACCTGTCCAACAAGAAATGGCTACTGTTCTATCAAATAAAAATATTGATCAGCAAAGGAAATTCATTAAAAAGAATAAAGGTTTCAAGAAAGCAAAACAACAGTAATATGTAAATGCTATAAATACTTAACTTAAAATAATGCATTCTAGCACCACTCTTGCATCATATCATGTCAATATGATTGGTGAAAACTAAATTATGAAATGTGTCTTTCTTGCAGAATGGTGGATTATTCCTGTAATTTTCTATTATATAACTAGCATGTTCTAAACTTGAAGTAAATAAGTTTCACCAAACCTGCAGTAAATATAAAAACTAGTGATGCGCCAGTTCACTTACAGAGGAGATTTTTTTTCCTGCCTTGTTTATTGAGAAAAACATTTATTACATTTTATTTCAAAAATAAGCATCAAGTAATATAAGTAGTTTTTTTCATTGTTTATAATTAAATTTATGCATTTGTTTCTAAACATCTGTTAAACTTGTTTAAAGTAATGTTAAGCTATTGTGAAATTTATTTTATAGTATCCATTGGTGACAGGCTAATACGTAATTACGTATTATTCATGTTGTATAAGGAAATAGACCTATTGGGGAACCCGCCTTTCCTACTATACTGTTCGAATTAATTGGGACAAACTATTTTTTCTAAGCTTTTAATCATTACATACCTTAGGTAGACTGAAAGTTCTTTGTATTAATACTAAGTATAAATTCGAACAGTATAGTATTTGGATAGAAAGGGTAATGCGTCTTTGCACCATACCTCCTGGGTGACGTGGAAAATGGTGTTTATTTAGAAAAAGAAAATCTGGAATATATAAGTTCTATATTTATTGCATGTTAAAGATAATGTTAAGTAAATATTTTTTTACTTGTATTTACATTTTTACGAATTTGTTTTATTGTCCTGCAAATTTTAGTTATTTTAATTTTTTTGTGATTTGCAGAGATGGGTAAATCCAAAGCAGAATATATGCAAAATCCAACTCAGTATTTGTTTTTTTATGTTGTTAAAGTTAGTATTTCAAAAGATTCGAATTCTAAAACTCTATTTCGTTTTCTTACGCAAATTTTCAATTTGAAGACGTTATTTTACAAAATTGTACGTTACTCATGTTGGCAGAGACTTGGCTAGATAATGATGAATGTGTTTCGATACCTAACTTTGATTGCTGCGTACAATTTAAACGACCAGGCCACAGAGCAGCTGGTGTTGCGATGTATCGCAAACAGAACAACTCGCATGTTGTGACTCCTCAGATGGACATTATTTATCATCAAACAAGTGGACTGGGTATTGCTAGTCAAGATATTGGGGACTTATGTGCGGCAGAAGCATATTCAAAAATGGTCAAATAGTGATTTTGATGCCCATATACATTTCTCCGAATCAAACTGTTAAAAAAATTGAAGATCTCCTGTATTTTGTACTTTTACCATATACCGAGGATGGTTCTACTCTTTTAGAAACAAACTATCACGCACTTCCGATGATTTTGAGTGGTGATTTCAACATTAACTACAGTTTGTCACAAGCTGAGGTGCTCATAGCTTTTTTGACTGACGAACTGAAGCTCGAAATGAGTACAAATCAAAATGTTTCGACAACTAACAGTGGTACTCTTATTGACGCTGTTTTTCAACGGTTTTTAAATACTTTGAAATCACAAGTATATGTGTCGTATTTTACTTATCATAAGTCTATTGTATCCACTCTTGCCCAAATTGAAGAATAAATATTTTTGATAAAAAATTGCATTACTCCTAAATAAAATTTTCATTAAAGATATAATTATTTGATAGAAAATTATTTCCAACCATACTGGATTCATTACAGGAAGTTGATAGATGTACCCCCTCCCTCTTAATGCATTTAAAAATATTTTTTCTTTTGTTTTACTGAACACACATATAGAATTTTGTAATACATTTCTTCATTTACATACCACATCTTATAAAAATGTCTTGAATATGAAAAATATTTTACACACATAATGTGTTAAATTATCTTTGAAAAATATAATAAAAAAGATAATCTTTATATATTTATTTTAACATTTATAATTACCTTATTTAAAAAAAGTTTGACACTTTTATTTTTCACATCTTTTATTTTATCAATGCACCTATTACATTACTTCCATAGAAACAAGTAATATAAAAAAAATTAAATCAATTCCTACTTAGGTCAACAAAGAAAATTTTTATTAAACAGTCACAATTAATATAAATATGTTTATACATATGACAAATTCACAATATTTAGTGACAAAATATAAAGTTATTTTTCTTGCAATTTTCCTTTCAATGTACTATGTATGTTTTATTTCTATTTTTTGTGTTTGTTTGTTACTGTTTATTTATTAACTAAATTTTTAATTATTATAGTAAAACAGAAATTACATTCTCAGAAAATAGGTCATCCCAGGTGGAATTCGAACCCATGACCTTTGGATTTTTCAATTGAGCTACAGGGACACAACGAACAATTTTCCTTTCTATATATGCTGTTGGACTATTATTTTTGTTACCATATTTTTTGATTTAATAAATGAATTTATGTTTGAAAAAGCTGTTTATTAACATCAAATGCCACCCACTACAAGTTTAAAAAAATAAAAGCAATGTATATATTATGCTTCATTATTAATTGCAATCCTTATTTTCTATGCCTTTTATTATACTTCAAGCATTCTCTGAAGTTACAAAAGTAATTTTAATTTCAAAGTATATTTTTCCATTGTTTTACTGAACATAATACAATTTTATATTACATTTTTTAAATTTACATACCACTTCTTAAAATATTTCTTGAATATTAAATTCATTTTACACACATATCTAAAATAATGAACATAACAAAATTAACCATATATTATTTTTGACAACTATAATAAAACTGATGATCTTTAATATTTAAAAAAAAAAAAGATTGTTTAAAATGTTAAGAAAAATAAAATGACACTTTTATCAATTTCATTTGTCATGCTTTACGTTTACTTTATCAATGCACATATGAGAGTTAGCATTTTTTTATTCTGAAAATTACGCAATATTTCTTAAAACTGCAATGCAAAGAAATTTCGAAAAAATATATTTTACTGAAGCTTTTACTTATAAATGTAGAGAAAGCCTGTGCAACGCCGGGCCATGTAGCTAGTTAATAATAATTTGTGATTCAAGTGTCACTTACCCGTTCATCATATTTAGTAACTGGGGTATAGGCTCGTATTTTTTACACAAACTGTCGAAATCTAGGTCTATTGAGATTAAATGCAGTCCCTACATATTCTGTTTTAATTTGATTTTATACAAAATTCTGTATGCAAATATTGATAAACTTACTATTAAAAATAATTTTTAATTAAATAACTATTTAAATATTGTACATAAAATTCTTTTCCTTCCCTTAAAAAAAATTGTAATTATACTTAAGAGAAAAAGGCAATTTAGTTGTAAAATTTGCATATTATAGATAATACATGTATGGAAAAAATGTGGAATTTTTTAATGAAATGGTGCTGGTTTCATAAAAATGTTTCCAACTAATCACTTACAGTTTTTGTAACACAGGGTGATTAAAAATCCTTCCCAACTTCATGGTGATACTTTAAATGCTCAAATCTTTGTAATATTGATAGAAAGTTTGGAGCAAAGTCTAAAATTCTATTAATTTAGGACACTTACATCTGTTGACTCATTCTACATTTTGCTTTAGATTGCTGAGCAATATATGTAATTTTCTACTCTAACTATCATGAAGAGTATCTAGCATTGCATTATTTAACCTTGAGGCATGCCGTGAGCACATGTTTTATCCCTTATTTAATTTTTAAAGTAGGCATTGGATAACATTTTCATTAGAATTAAGATTTGTAGCCGTCTATTATAGACGAGATTTAAAAATGTTAATGTGAATGCTAAATATTATGTTAAATAAATGTGGCAGCCAAAGCCAAGCAGTCTTCGCGCGCAGGCGCAGCAAATCAAAACTAAAACTCTTGGACATTAGAGCGGAATTAGAGAGAACGCGAGAGGTGCGCGAGCAGGCGTTACCTTCTGAATATCATTGTCAAACTTATCTGTAAAAATATCTACCTTTTTAATTAATTTTTGTTAAAGTTTTAAAATAAATGTGAAGTAAGACAAACACGTCTTGGACCCCTTGTTGTCTCCCACAAATTATGGGGGCTCGGCCGCGATCGATAAAATTTCGATTTTGAACCAAAGTCTGGACAATGAACAAAGGCGTCCGTGAAGGAGACGCTCCGCCATTTTTCGGAAACTTCGTTCAACCTGTGTAGAGGTTTGAACTCAGCATGAAAATTCCGCCTGTGTAGAGGCCGGGATTGAAAAAAATTTCGATTTTGATCAAAATTTGGAACGTGAAAAAAAGCCGTCCGTGGAGGAGACGCGCCGCCATTTTTCGGAAACTTCGTTCAACCTGTGTAGAGGTTGAATTTTTCAACTTCATTCCGCCTGTGTAGAGGTCGGAACAAATAACAAAATAACCTGTGTAGAGGTGTATTTTTCAATGAACCCTCAAAATCCCGCCTGTGTAGAGGTTGGAACTAACTCAGTGTGAATAATCCGCCTGTGTAGAGGCCGGAACTACAATTTCAAGATATAACCTGCGAAGAGGTGTCAATTCGAACAATTTCAACTATATTACCTGCGAAGAGGTGAAATCAGTGGAATCAACGTTTTTATTGGATACATCGTACGTGCGAGCAACAAGGGAGCTAGAAAAAAAAAAGGTAGGATCTTTCCATATTTTTCTAAAATGTATAAAAACGCTCTTAAAGAGGATTTCATAAGAGTTGTTGAGAATCTAGACGGTACTGTGGAGAGTACTGACACCATAGCTAAACTAAAGACTAAAATTGAGAACAGTAGTACATTTGAAAGTGATCCAGATTTCGTTAAAACTTTAATTCAAAACTGTATAGATGAGAGAGTATCGCGAAACGAAAGAGAAGTAACTTTAGACAAACAGAAAATTGAGCTCGCGAAACTTCAGTTAGCAAAATTAGAAAAAGAAGTCGAACTTCAAAGGGCTAAAAATAAAGCATTAAGTTTAAATCCTGCAGCTAAAGTCGAAGAAAAACAGTTCGAAACTAACATAGAAAATATGATACAAAGTATTAGGACTTTATCTCTTCCTGTTCCCACCAGATCCGAAAATTTTAATCTGTTCTTCCAATCATTAGAACGCGCATTTTTAACCAAGAAAATAAATGACGAATATAAATCTGAAATTCTAATAAATCTTCTGGGCGAAAGAGCTCATAACGTCTTACTGTATATTAAAGAAGAGGAATTAAATGACTATGAAAAACTAAAATCTATAGTACTCAGAGAATTCCAATTAACCCCTCGCGAGTGTTTAAACTCATTTAAAAATGCTGTAAAATCATCAGGCGAGACATACATCTAATTTGCTGCAAGATTGACGGCAAACTTCCAATATTATTGTTCGTTAAGAAAAGTTAATTCCTTTGAATCTCTATGTGATCTTATAATTTCTGATAAATTATTTGAAACTTTAAATAAGGAAACTGCAACTCATATTGGCATTCGAGAAGCAGAAGATTGGTTTAGGCCTATTGATTTAGCTAAAGAGTGTGATATTTATATTTCATCTAAAAACGGATCACGTAAGGAAATTCCTATTACTTATGGATATACCCAAGACCCCTTTAAAAATCGATCACAAAACTTTAAACCAAAGATTAAAGAGAACTATCCCCAAAGTCTTGAAAGAGAAAATAAAAATTGCTATATATGCGGTGATTCATCTCATTGCGCAAGAGACTGTGAGAAGCGTTTTAAACCTAAAGAATCTAACAGCCACATCCATAATAAAATAAACGTGAATACTTTGAAAGTCGAGAGCGAAAAACAAAATAGCGATGAATTCTCAAATCTTCAATACGTAAGCATTTTTGTGGAAAATCAGCCCGTAACAGCCTTGATCGATTCAGGTTGCCAGATCCCAGTTTTAAATTCCTCACTAATTAGAGTGCAAACACCTTCCGAAGAAATCATAACATTAAGCTCATGTTTTGGCGAAAAGCGAATGGTAGAAGTTAAACCGATAAATCTTTCTCTTAATCAACACTCTTCCGGTATAAGTGTGCGAACGGCAATATCACCGACCTTGACCGAAGAATTTATTATACATCCCAGTGTATATTCTGAAATAGAGAAACTAGGCCATGCAAAGAGCGATGTTTTATTAAGTGAAAGTGAATCCTCTTTGAGTGCAGATTATGGTGTTTCTTTTCCAAATGTTTCTGTTTCAAATGTGATAGAAAACTCTAGTTATGATTTGCCATATGTTAAAAACTTTAATACTAGAAATGATTTGAGTTCTCTAATTAAGGATTATAAATGTAATAAAATTAAGAGTACTAAGTTAAAAATGAATATTAAATTGAAAAATGATATTCCTGTGTGTCAGAGAGCCAGACGTTTATCTTGTTCTGAGAAATTACAGGTAAACAATCAAATTGATGATTGGTTACGACAAGGTATTATAAAAGAGAGTGTTTTTGATTATTGTTCACCTATAGTATTGTGTAAGAAAGCCAATGGTGCCATGAAAACGAGTTCCGTGGAATTCATCTCCCGCTCACCTACCCCTTCACCTATGGAACGTAATTATAGACGGTTTGTGTTGCTCCGAAGGATCTTTGAGCCTTGGCAGTGGAAACGAAGGAAAAAGAGAAATCGTTTTGAACAGACGTCCAGAACTCTAGAGAGGAAAATATCGATGCGTTCAACCAAAGATCAACTTGTTAAAAAAGACGTTCTTATGCCTGTGAAACACAGTGTTTTCCTGTGGAACCTTCCGGATGTCGAAGAGATGCCTTCACATGATGGAGAAACTGTCTAGTTCAGCAGAATTATGATATGTTAAATCTTTGTGTATTTGTCGTATAGTCCTTGTCTGTTCCGTCTTTTTTGTATGTTTCAGATTCTCCTTTGGTCTCTATGGACGTACCGCTGTGGACAGCGTACAGTCAGGCTGGCCGATTGTGGCAGCCAAAGCCAAGTAGTCTTCGCGCGCAGGCGCAGCAAATCAAAACTAAAACTCTTGGACATTAGAGCGGAATTAGAGAGAAGAGAGAACGCGAGAGGTGCGCGAGCAGGCGTTACCTTCTGAATATCATCGTCAAACTTATCTGTAAAAATATCTACCTTTTTAATTAATTTTTGTTAAAGTTTTAAAATAAATGTGAAGTAAGACAAACACGTCTTGGACCCCTTGTTGTCTCCCACATAAATAAATATATAACTGCAAAGCTATTTTAAAAAACTTATGCAGTTGAAATTTCAGCATGATTTTTTATCCAAATTAGTTTATTGCAACATGCAGGCCTTTCGTTAACGGAAACGTATTTCTCTTTTACAATTCAAAAAATTTTTACACTGGTTTTTTGAGGAAAAGACATTGGGTGTTAGTTGAAACTCTCAAAATGAGTTGGGTAGAATACGAATACTTCTGTAATGAACACTGATAGATAAAATAAAAATATTACTCTTTCGAAAGTTATATAAGTTCAATAATGAAAATTTTAAAAGTTGAAATTCCATGTAGGAAATAGGGATTAATGAGTCATGCTACACAATATTTTTGCATATCCAGAAAACACACCAATTGTTGCTTATTTTTTAAATGCCTCCCATTCCATTATTGTACTCAATCACACAAACCTGGTTTTAAAACATTCTCCAACTTTTCTTTTTCCCCATATCCACAATGTCAACATTACGATGTTTGCTGGTGTCTCTTTTGTCAGACCATCTCAAAGTTAAAAAACCTCAATCAGAGACTTTGAATGGAACTCATAATTAGTATAACATGAGGTACATGATCTCGAAGGACTCGGACGTTATCCTTGATCTCTCCGACGTTACTCTCTAGCTGCTATCTTTTACTACGTTCGAAAAAACTATTTTATTCGAAGATTTTCAACTCCGCTCTACTGCTAAGAGCACTTTTTTCCCCATCGGATCTTCAATTGCTCACGACGTAAGCAACGGGGACTCCCCCGCACCCGCTTTCCCCTCAAGACCTTGAAATGGATTTCTCTTCCTCCGACTCGGAAGAAGAAAATATGGACACCCGCACCGATCAACGGCGAAGAACTCCTTCACCCCCTGTCACTCCACCTGCTATCAGCGTCTTAGAAGAAGACCTGCAGCACATTGAAAACTCAAGTAACTGCGGTAACTTCCTCGCTGAGATGTTCCAGCTAATCGACAACATCAACAATTACTCCTTTGATTCAGAAGAAGACAAAAGCACATATCACAGCAGATTAGTGGAAATCTGTAACGAAGGAACCGCACTGCTCGAAAGCCTGCGACAACTCGAAACGGACCACCTTGGAGATCTTATCAAAAGATTCCACCAAAAAACCGGCCAATCCAGCACCCAGAGTACCCCTTTCAAGCCCATTAAAGGAAGGAAGAACAATAGAAAAAGCCCATCACCACCACCGGAATCAGCCAGCAAAAAGCTAAAAATAACAGAAGTTGAAACGACCAACCGATTTAGTAACCTCCAGATTGAAGACCCACCCATCATAGACGACGAACAAGAAGAAAGAGAAGAGGACATCCCCCAACCCAAGCCTCCCAGATTCCGCCCACCTCCCCCGATCACAATTGACAACGTAAACAACTCTGCCGCATTCCTGAAGCAACTCCAAAATATGACTCAAGAAAATCTCATGGGAAGAATAATCGGAAAAGGCCTCCGCGTCTACCCCAAGACCCCTCAAGCATACCACAAAATCAGAAGCTTCATCGACCACGAAAAACTTGAATCTTATACTTATCAACTAAATGAAGAAAAAGAACTAAAAGTCGTCATCCGAGGAATGCCCTCCGACATGCCACCTCAGAAAATAATAGAAGGACTCAGTGAACTTGGACTAACAATAAACGACTGTCACGTCATGATAAACCGAAAAACTGGATTACCCATGCCGCTCTTCCTCCTCTCCCTCCCAAAGAACGAGTCCAACAAGGACGTCTACAATGTAACTGAAATATGTTACATGAAAATTAAAATCGAGCCACTTGACAAGAAAAAAGGCCCAGCCCAGTGCTTCCGATGCCAGGGGTTTTTCCACAGCTCCAAGTTCTGCACCAGAAACCCCAAATGTGTGAAGTGTGGCAAACCGCATCTCACCAGCGATTGCAAGAAGCCCAAAGACACAGAAGCCACATGCTGCCACTGCCAGGGCAACCATCCCGCAAACTTCTCGGGCTGTCCGAGAAACCCCTTAAATAAGCCCCCGCCACCACCTAAAGTAAACTTCTGGGACGAAAGGGCCAGAAAATGGAAGGAAGAAATGGAAGCTAAAAAACAACAGCCTCAAACCTCCATCTCCGCCCCGGCTCCACCAGCAAGCGCCAAACCCAAGCCACAATCAACTGCACCTCAACCAGCGATCACCAGACCTACACCCAAACCAAGTCCTGACCCAGAAGCTGCGCCGCAACCTTTTTCACCCACGACCTCACAAGAACCCTCACTCACGAGTACCCTAAAAGAACTTCAAAGTCCTAAAGTAACCAAGCTCCTCACCACGTTAAGAGAAATTGTAAGAATTGCAAACACCGATCAAACAGAGGGCGAAAAGGCCATAGAGCTCTGTGAACTCCTCGGAATTAATTTTTAATCCCCTCCATAGAGACAAACTCCACATCGTCAGCTGGAACGCCGACGGAATTCAACATAAAATTCAAGAACTAGAAAATTATATCAACGACAATAGCCCGGACATAATTGCCCTCCAAGAAACTAATCTCCGCCCCTGCATCGACCTCAATATCCCGAATTATTCAACTCACAGGAATGACAGACTCACCCACCGTGGTGGCGGGACTGCCATCCTCGTCAAAAATTCTATTGCCCACCACGTCATAAATATCTACACCACAGCCGTCAACATCACAGCCATAGAAATCGAAGGACCCACCAACAACACCACAGTATGCTCCCTATACAGATCTCCCAGTTCACCTATCAATGGTTTCATCCCGGACCTTATTAAGATATTCAGGAACCGAGCACAATGCATTGTAGTCGGTGACTACAATGCGAGGCACTCAACCTGGAATCCAAACCGCCGTGGGAACACTGCAGGAACAAGACTCTTCCATTACGCCAACACGTGCGGACTTGTCATCTCAGCGCCCACTGATTTCACGAGAATACCCCAACAGCAAAACCACCAACCTTCAGTCATCGATCTAGGTGTCTCCTGCGGAATCAACAACATCGCAGTTGAATCCAGATATGACCTATCAAGTGAACATAACCCTGTCCACTTTGTCGTCAAATTTAACTTCAAAACTAGCCACCTCCTGAACTGTAAAACCATCACAAACTGGAATAAATTTCAAGATATCCTCTCCACCACAATAGCCGGCAACCCCC
The DNA here is from genome assembly GCA_019973935.1 of Trichonephila clavipes. Taxonomy (NCBI): domain Eukaryota; kingdom Metazoa; phylum Arthropoda; class Arachnida; order Araneae; family Nephilidae; genus Trichonephila; species Trichonephila clavipes. The sequence continues at coordinate 16,515 of BMAU01017819.1, read as the reverse complement.
AATTAATAATACCGAAGAAATAGATGAAGCAATCAGCAAACTAAACTACAACATCCACACCGCCCTCAATCAATCAAGTAAATTTAAATCCATGAAGCAGGACTTCACCCTCGTCCCGTACGCAACCAGGATGAAAATCAGGGAAAAAAACAGGCTTCGCAAACTCTGGCAACAAAACCGCTACCCACCCCTGAAAACCGAACTAAACCGCCTCCAAAGAGACATTAAAAAGACCTGCTCAACATCAAACAGCGAGAGTGGGATGACGCCCTCGTCGAATGCAGCCACACGAACGACTCGCTACACAAACTCATTGCCAGAGCGAAGAAGAAACCTGTTATCTATCCCCCCTGCTCGGATTCCAAGGCCTAGTCTACGGGACAAGAGAAAAAGCCGACCTGTTCGTGGATACACTAGAAGACTCTTTTCAAGAAAATATAACACCCTACGATGACGACCACATCGACAAAGTGGACAGAACAGTCAGAAGATTCCTTCGAAATAACATCCCGATCTATCCGCCTCTCACATCCCCCCAAGAAATATGTGAAATAATCAAGAAACTAAAAATAAAAAAGCCCCTGGACAAGATCAAATAAGAAATATAGCGCTGAAATCTCTACCTATCAATGCCATCACTCACCTCACAAAAATAATCAATAGATGCCTGATGTATAACCACTTCCCCAAACCCTGGAAACACGCAATACTAACAATGATCCCTAAACCCGGCAAAGACCAAAAGTTTCCTCTCAATTTTCGACCCATCAGCCTCATCTCATCCATAGGAAAAATTTACGAAAAAATTCTCCTAAAAAGAATTGAAAAATACACCCTGGACAATAGCATCATCCCAGACATCCAACACGGATTCCGGAAAGAAACCTCCACATGCCATCAACTCCTCAGAGCAACTAACATAATTATATCTGGATTCAACAACCACGCAACCACTGGTGGAATTTTTCTCGATGTGGAAAAAGCCTTCGATCGTCTATGGCACAACGGACTCATTTTCAAAATGATAAATCTGAACTACCCTCCCTACCTGATACATACAATATCCGACTACCTCCATAATAGAACCTTCCAAGTGAAAATTCAAGCAACAATATCCAAAATAGGCCATATTCAAGCCGGAAGCCCTCAGGGATCCTTACTCAGCCCGATCCTCTACAATATCTACACCTATGACTTCCCCACCTCTCCACTGGTCGACATCTGTCTCTTTGCGGACGATGCCGCCATCCTAAGCCAACAAGACACCCCGCAGAAAGTAAGAGCATCACTCCAGAAATACTTGAAGAAACTCAAAAAATGGTTAACTCTCTGGCGCATCTCAATTAACACTTCAAAATCAAAAGCAATCGTCTTCAAAAAAGGCGCATACAAGAACACCCTCCAACCCCTCAAGCTCTTCAGAAACAATATAGACTGGCATGACGAAGTCGATTATCTAGGCGTTACCCTAGATAAAAAATTAACCTTTAAAAGCCACCTGGAAAAATCACTTGCAAATTTAAAAACCGCCTCCAAGCTCTCCACAATCTCCTATCGAAAAATTCGAAATTATCTACCAACAATAAAAGGAAAATTTATATGCAATATCTTCTCCCGATCCTAACTTATGCTTCACAGATTTGGGGAATAACATCAAATAGAAACCTCGACCGCATCCAAATTCTACAGAACAGAGCACTGCGCCTCATCTTAAACGCCCCCACCTACATCAAACGGATCCATATCCACAAAGACCTAAAAATCCCAGCCCTCACATCCAGAATAAAAAAATTAGCCACTGCATTCTACGAACAAGTTAACGCCCACTCCAACAGCCTCATCAATATCCAAGCTGCCATGGACGCTCAGAGAACTCACAACATGCCTATCACCTAAACAACTCACCTAAGAAGAAGATTCAACCAATAAAAAATAATGTATGGTTGGTTCCGAAGAGGAAAATCGGCGAGTACATTTCAATGTGGTGAAAGTGCCTTGATCGGCAGCATGTCGTTTTGTTTACAACCCTCACCCTCAAGGAGAAAAAATTGCTTGAAATATTCTAAAATAAAATAGACAATCAGTTGATACCCGAATTTCCCCCACCCCGTTTTCAAACGAAACGAAGCCCATCATGCATGAAACGTTTCCTCAAAACGAAACGGAATTCATTCTTCCTTCCCTCCAGTGACGTCACTCCTGCTCCAGCCCTTACTCTCCTCCCCTCTCTCGGAGGGTGAAATTTTCTTGGGTTACCTAGCAATAGGGAACCGTTTCTCCCGTGTCTCTCTCAGAGCCACGCTTGTTTTTGTTTCTTTCAAGGCACACAGACGGAGAAAAAACGCTTCTTAGCGTTGGCGCTCCAAAAACGAATCATCCTAGGAATGGACTTGATCAGGGGGAGGAAAGTCAAGTCGTATGAGCTTGATTAGTAAGCCATCATGCCAAATTTTATCGAAGGCTTTGGCTATGTCCAGAAAAAGTATACCCGTGGCCTCGTGCTTGGCAAAGCCACTGTGAATCAACTCCGTTACTCTGAGCAGTTGATGAACTGTCGAGCACTTGGGTCGAAAACCGCACTGCTGAGGAATAATAAAATTAAAAGCAGCGCAGTGTTGATTCAGACGTTGCAAAAGCACAAATTCGTATACTTTGCTCAAACAAGAAAGTAATGAGATTGGACGGTAGTTAGAGGGTAAAGCCGAATCTTTATCCGGCTTTAGGATAGGAATGACCACGGCAGTTTTCCATGAATTTGGGAAATAGCTATTTTTAAAAAGTTGATTTATCAACAGAGTGATAAATAGAAGGAATTTAAGGGGGAGGTTTTTAATCATACGATTAGAAATCTGATCAAGTCCGGGGGATTTCCTGGGCTTGAGTCTCTGTACGTAAGATAAGACTTCCGTTGGAGTGGTCGGTTCAATTTCTTGAACGTGTGGGGTATTGATGAAGTTATTAACTTCATCGTGTATGCGTTGGTCGAAAAGTTCTCGACCAGCGACGTGGTTGGGTTCGAACTGATCTTGCAAACTGTCTGCGATAACCTCCGCCTTTTCAATAGGGGTTATCGCGATACTGCCAAGTGCCCCTTTCAAGGGGGGAATGGATTGAAAAGGCTTACGTAAAAGGGAGGATTTCCTCCAAAGAGTGTTGTCAATGGGCGATAACGCCTCTATGTGCTTTTCCCACTGGACGCGGGAATATGCTTGGATATCCTTTGCTATCTCACGACTGAGGGTACGGAATTGAGAATAAATACTAGGACACCTAGTTCTTTGCCAAAATTTCCGTAACCTGTTTCGTTGATAAATTTTGAATTTAATCTCGGGGGAGAGGATTTTCGGAGCATTATTAAATTTTGGTTTTGAGGCCTCAACGAAAGCCTCAGTGAAATTTTGATTGAGTTCAGAAATAGCTAACTCAATATTATCATTGCTGGTGAGCTCAACAGTGGGGAGGGGTTTCTTATTAAGAGCAAATTTAAAATTAAACCAATTAGTTGAAAGTTGCTCTGGATTTTTAATAATTGAAGTAATTAAATTTATTTCAAGAATTACGGGGTAGTGATCAGAGCTGAGATCGTTAATAACTCTGACACTATGGTTGAAAGGAATGTGTTTGAACACCGCCAAGTCGATGACACTTCCGAACCGCTGACGCGGTTGGAGGTGTGTGGCAGTCTGCGGTGCGACTAATTTCGCTCCCCGAAGGTCGCGAATTAGCCTATGCAGCACTTGCCCGAAACGGGTCGACTTGGCATTGTGCCAACTCACATGAGCTGCGTTGTAGTCACCAGCGATGATACAATTACTGCCAGAATTGAAAATTTTCTTAAAATCCTCTACTGGGAAACTATGGTCTACTCTTCTTCTGACGTAGGCCGAAACAACATTAATGGGAGGGAAATTATTAATTTTAATTTGCACCGCAGTGGCGTCCATTCCTTGTAAATTAGGAAGGGGAACCCTGTGGTGCACGATCTCATTTTTACAATAAATGGCCGTGCCGCCTCGCGTTACGGTATGGGGAAATTCGATTCTATCGTCTTTAGTAAGACGATAGTTTGCGATCTGGGGGTCGATACCTGGTTCAAGCCAGGTTTCCTGGACCAAAAACATGTCAAGGTTTTGCTCTGAAACGAAATCGCGTACCTCATGGATTTTGTTACGCAAGGAACTTGCATTCCAAAATCCAATCTTCAAAGAAGTACTCACGTGAGCGGGGAAAGTTAAGCCTGGAGGGAGCGAAGCCTGCAATAGGCTTCGAAAATTACGTAAGTTTTATCTACGTCCGCAGATGCCGAGCGGAGCGCAGAAAGGGAGTTTTTAAACGCCCTGCAGAAAGTTTGCTTGTCGATAGAGGGAGATTCCTCTATCACTTCAAGCAAATCCTTTAAGAGGCCGGCATTTATGCTGGCATCTTTGCTAGGGGCCGGTCGTAATTCAGATTTAGAGGTTGAAGGGGGGCTAACATGCTCCTTGGGAATTTTGTTCTGGACTACTTTAGAGTAGTCCAGATTAGGCGAGACTTTTCTCGCCTTTGAAATATCAGGACGAGGTGCCTGCGCAGGTTGTTTTTTATTTGTATTTTTTTATTATTGCTATTAGTATTATTTGGCTTAGGGCCGTTTTTATTTTTAGCAAGGTTCTTCTTCTTACTATTTTTGGGGTGCTTAGGGCACCGGCTCCAATTAGCCGCATGGGCGCCCGAACAATTGGCACACTTCATCGGGTCGTTGAAGTCAAGAGTGCAGTCCTTCGCCGCGTGGGGTCCTGCACATTTAACACAGCGGGGAGGGAGGTGGCACACCTCTGAGGAGTGAAACCACCCCTGAAATCTCCAGCACTGATTGATTTTATTGCCGCGGTCGAAGGGCTTGACTTCGATGCGCGTGCCGAAAAGTTCGGTAAAATCGTAAATTTTTGCCGCATCCGCGCCGTTCTGAATTTGAAGGTAGAACAAAGGCATAGGTGCCTTTGTTCTAAAGTTTTTCATTTGTGAGATCTTTAGAACTTGGAAACCTTCGGTTTCGATCTCTGCTTTAATATCCTCCGGCTCCGTGTTGGAGGGGAGGCCTCGAATAACGACTTTCACGGGTCGGTCCTGCTTCAGCATGAAGCTTTTGAATTCGACCCCGGAAGATTCCAGCCATTTGCTAAGGGCCCTGTAGTCGACATCGTCGGCCACAGTGACCTTAAGGAATCTTCCCGACATTTGGGATTGAAAGGAGGGGGCGATTAGCTTCGCTAACGCCACCAACTGCCTCCAATCACCTTTGGGAGAGACGAAGAACGGCGGGATGCGTGGCTTTTTAGTCACGACAGGCACCTCTTCTTGAGTTTGCGGTAAATCAATATCAACAGTATCCATTCCCTCTTCGCCCTGTTCTTCCAAAGGAGCGCTATCAATAGGCGCGGAAGAAGGGGTTGGCGAGGGAGGGGGTCGAGCGAGGAGAGCGAACTTTTCGAACAAGTTGCTTGGGGGGGGGGAGCGAAGCCGTCAGCATCGACGCTCCGTTTCGCCTTTCTACCCTTTGAACGGGGTGAGGCGGGGGAGGAGGAGAAACCGCTTTCGGCTTTTTCTCCTCGTTCTTTTTCTCCGCGGGAGGGTCGCTAACCCTATTTTTCACGCGCAGAATGATTTTCTCCAATTCTTTTTCGGAGGCAGGGATACGGAAAAGAGGGACGTTCAGCTTGACGAGAAGAAGTTCAACATTCTCACCTGCTTTCTTTACCTCCTGGTGGTAGCTCTGCATCATCGGATCATTAGGCCTAGCATTCGTAAGTTTACGGGCCCATGCCGCGTAAACGTTCCTTGCCTGAATTGCCTCTCTAAACAGGTCAGAGCATTCGGCGATATGGTCGTCGCCGGCTATTATTCTAGATGGTGAATTAGGTGGCTGTTGCTCGGTAACATCTGTTCTTTCGGACCAGTTCGTAGACGACGTCATGATACCACGACGTCCGAAACGAGAATCCATTAATTACCAGCCTCACCATCCAGACGAAGCACCGAAGCCACGCCTCCCGGATCCCATCGATCATCCAATCGCCGTCATGCCACCTAGCAGAATGTAAAACTCCACTCTCGCCATGCCCCTCATCGAAGACTTATCCAGATATGGGATTGAGGACTGTTCTTACAGTCCAGAAGCCCAAAATAGCAACGCCTAATTACCAGCATAATTTCTATGCCTTATAATGATACTTCAAGCATTTTCTAAAGTTACGAAAGTAATTTTAATTTCAAAATATTTTTTTCTTTGTTTTACTGATTATAACATAATTTTGTAATACATTTTTTTCATTTGCGTACCAGTTCTTATAAAAATATTTCAACTATTTCACACACATAAGTAATTTAAGTTAATATATATATATATATATATATATATATATATATATATATATATATTTTTAAAACCAAGAAGGAGCATTTCTATTATTTCATTACTACAGTGTTTCTCAAACTGTGGGGCTCGCCCCCCTGGGGGGCGCGATAAACGTACAAGGGGGGCGCCAGCATATCGAAAATAAAAGAATAAAAAAAAATTATTTAGATGTTGACAATTCAGTTGGAGCACCTGATCTCCGAAGAGAGGTCTTAATCTCTATTCAGTCATAATTTGGGGGTTGACAATCAATACAGTGATTTGCTCATTTTTGATTAGAAAATAATTTTAGATTAATAGAAAAAAATTTTAAAGTTACGAGTTGCCGGTAATTTAAATAAGAAATAATAAGTTAAAGCTGGAAGCTTTTTGTTTGCGTTTGGCTGCGCGTGTTTGCGTGAGGAGTGAGTGAGCTGTGCCTGCCGGCTCGGCTCTTCGCAAGTGAAGGCGCCGAAGATCAGCGGTTTAAAGTAATTTTGCCGGCCGACAGGGCGAGAAGACGGTGGGCCGTTCCTTACCGCTGCTGTCCGGCAGAGGTGAGGCCGCCGAAACGGCCGTATTTGCTGGAATGAAGTAAAACAAAATACTTTCTGACATAATAAAAAAATACCCATTTACACTAATTTAATATATATTTCAACTGCGATATTACGTCATAAAAAATAAAAGCTTCTACTTCGAAACCTCATTTTAGCTATCTTAGATACTGTAACCAAATAAAAAACATTTTATTTGATTTACTGTAATCCCATGATGAGAGATTTTTTTATTATGGTTTCTTTTCAAACCAAAATGAGAAAAAACAAAACCCAGACCCATAATCAAAAAAAAAATTAGGAAGATAAAAAATTCATCACTGTTATATTATTGTCATCAGCTGAAGGCAGCAGAATGTATTTGCTGCGGTTTGACCTTCGAACTTGTACGGTTAGTTACGTCCCTACTCTTATGTATTTGTTTTTTTCATTTAGGGAAGTTGTAAATAAACTATTTCTGCTGCGATTTTTTCCTTGTAAAATATTTTTATGATTTTTGGAAACGCACAGAGAGCACTTTGAAGGATTACTTGACCAAGATTTATTTCTATGAGTTATTCCCAAACATATAAAGCATAATGAAAAACGTTTTACATAATTCTTTTAGAACATCCATATTGTAATAAATACACTTTTAATCCGGAGCGGTCACGCCGAACACAGAGTGCACGAAATCGGTAATTCTTTCAAAACTCTTTAATTGTTACCAATGGCTCTGACACCATCCTCCTGTTTGACAGTCTTAACGTGTGAACTAAAATATATTTGTCACATATCTCCCTCTTTTTTGGGAGTGACAAACGTTTTTTTACATTCTTAAGGTACTTGTTTTGACTGAGTTCCCGGTGTAATAACTTTTTTTCCGAAACATTTTCTGTGTCCTTGAAAGTAGGTGAGTATATTTTCTCTTAGTTAAATTATTCACTGGAATTACGATTTTTATTGTGTACTATAAAAATAATTATAAAAAAAGGATTGGGGTGACTCAATAACCCCCCTCGACCATTAGTATCGAGTGCGCGCCTGCTCCCGGGTTAAAACATGTTGAAGTCTTTTCACTTTAAATATTAAAAATAATACAATTATTTTTCATCGAAATTTTATACTATTGTTCATTATTCAACATCAATTCTAAATGCTAATTCTGTGAGGCTTAAAATTACAGTTCGTTTAAAACTAATTATAATTTGAACAATGATTTAAAAAAATATTTTACATTTTTGTAAACATTGTCGCGCACTTGGCTTTACTCTCCTTAAAATTCAGCGATTATATCAATAATGTTTTATTTTCTTATAAATGAACTCGTGCAAAGAGCGGATACTTCAGCCGGTATACATTTAATGTATCAGTGCTGCTCAGAGTATTTTATAACTAATTTATTAATACTAAATTAAGAACAAGTTTAATAAGTATTAGCGACTTCCATGGACTCGTCTTGCAGAGCAAAGTTTTTCAAAGGAATTCTTATGATTAGAAATTGACCCCCTGAGTTCTTTTTTATATTTAGCTGATATCTATATTTTGTCTTCTAAGCAACCACCGCATTTTGCAATATGTTCCAGTTTAAAAATTAGAGAAAGAAAAAATAACATAATAATTACCCTATTAATTTTTTTTTTTTGCTTAAAAGCAACATGTACAAAATTTAATACTTATGTCATGAATTTGTACGGTTTATAATTAAATTATTGCTTTAGCGTAAAAAAAAGTGCATTATTATTGCATTCATTACATTATTAATGTATTAGGCGGGGTGCTATAAAAATTGTGATTGAAAAGGGGGGCGCCAGTATTGAAAGTTTGAGAAGCACTGCATTACTAAATGAACTATTTGTTAATAAAAAAAGTATATCGTCTATTATTTTGAATAAAAATACATTTTAGAGACATTTTTAAGCTAACTGTACGTAACGATTGGTTGATTAATGAAAACCTTGAATTTTATTTTATTTTGGAATCTTAGAAACTAACTATCGTTAAAACAATGAGTGTTTTGGTTTTACTCTTAGCATCAGAACCGCGTCCTTTTCATTGATGTTTTTTTTATTTAAAGCAGTTTTCGAAATTTGAAGAAAACTCTTATCTCGGGGGAGAGAAAAGAGCGAGAAAAATAGTTTTACACTAAAAAAAGCCCGTGTAAAGAAATCTATCTGACAAAGAAAAGAAGTGGAAGAAATTTCGAAAAAAGGAATTGTAATATTAGCATAAAATCACACACACAAGGAAAGAACTAACACCGAGAGGGAAGGAAAATTTTCATGCCAATATGTTATACATTCAAATATGCCCATACAACGCCGGGTTAAATGGAGGGGAAGAAACAAAGAAGTAATTTTGAACAAGAATATTGGAAGTGCTGATTTTGCTAAAGGAATGGAAAAATTATAAGAGTAGAGAAAGCCCGTGCAACGCCGGACCATGCAGCTAGTTTGAAAACTAATTGTTGCTTTCTTCCGTTATTTTGCATGTCATTGTCTCTTCTGAAATATGAAGTGTTGTACCAACTTGATGGTATCTTTTATGTACTGTGCGAATATAATTCTCAGCATCTATCTAGGTTATGGAGAAGTTTGGTTTTAGTTTTAGTGAATATGTACATTATAATAGTATTTCTGATGTAGAGCTTTCTTAATTACAGCTCATTTTCACAATACGTAAGTAATACACTGATTTCAAATAAGCTTTTAAACAGCTACGTATGTCCCCGGCCTCCTGAGGCCCGAGAGCTCTCAATCCCGTGCATTGAGTCTTGAAAGAGCAAACGAAACTTTGACTTTTTATGCTTGAGGCGAAGAATTATTATACAGAGCTATTATTTGAGACCTGGGGAGCTAGTGGACGAGCTTTCGTGGTGGCCATGCTTCTAATTGGTATGGAAGATGTTATTCTTAGTAAACGACCAAATTCATCTTTAACTGAGACGGATATCTTGATATTTCGTGGAGTTGGCAGTGACAGACCATTAACCAAAGTCTCAAAGTGACAACGACATTTTCACAGGCACCTGAGTTTTGAGAGCTCTCGAGCCCCTATTTTGAGTTATAAGTGTTCATGAAACGATGTTTTCCGTGCTTGTGGAAAAGCATTCTGGTAAAAACCTTCTCTCTTGTTCTAGACATGTTAAGTTAGTGGACAGGCTTTCGTGGTGGCCATGCTTCTACTTGGTATGGTAGCTGTTATTTTTAGTAGATGGTAAAAGACGTCATCAACTGGTGCGGAAATGTTGAAGTGCCAGTAGAATTGGCAGTGGCAATCCAGTGATCTAATAGATTGCTGTTCAGTGTTGAACAAATAATTCTTGTGACGCCCACAACAAGCGAATATTTGTCGCGAGAGGGCGCTAGTGTGTGTAGAACAGTGTATGTGTAACCACAGTAAGAACAAGAGCGTATGGAGAACGCTCCAATAAAATTCCTATTATCTTAGTCTCGCCATTTAATGTGTGGTGTAATCTTTTAGAGGTTTTAAAACAAATGGTGTAATCAATCGGTGCAAACTAAACATGGTCCGTCAGAGCCTGAATTGACGGGAACTGTAGATAAAGAATTGTAGTGTGATCACAATGAAAAGAAAGGTAGTGGAGAGAAAATTGTCACTTGGTGAGAGGTCAGTCTTCAATTTTCCTATTTTGTGTTTTAAGAATAGTTATTTTAGGGTTTATAAAAGTGGTTGAAATAACTTTAAATTGTGATTGAGATAGTTATTTTGTGATTTATAGGTGTCTAATTTGTGTTTGAGATAGTTATTTTGTGACTTATAAGTGTTTAGTTTCAGGTTGAGTTAACTTTAAATTGTGTTTTGAGATAATTATTGTGATTTATATGTGTCTCATGTGTAGTTAAGATACCTTCAATTTGAGGTTGAGTTAACTTTGATTTGTGGCTTAGATAATTAAATTGTTATTTATTTGTTTTCATTGGTGATTGAGATAACTTTACTTTGTAAAAATGAGTAGGTAAATTTAAAAAAGATGAACTGAGGTGTATTGCGGATGAATTAAAATTAGTTGTCCCAGACAATGCTAAAGTTCTAGATTTAAGAGAATTAATACAGGAGAGTGAGATTTATAAAAATGATAAGGAAACGTATCAGGCTATTGTTGATTGTGTATTGGAGGAGATAAATGATAGAAGAAATGAAAACGAAAATATACTAGAAATTGAAAAAATTAAACTGTCACAGTTAGAGAAGGAGTTAGAAATAGCGAAATTACATAATCAATCAGGCAAAAGTTTACCTTTACAAAATGAAAATCAATTAATTACAACCGAGTGTAATATTGAAAGCTTGATTAAAAGTATCAAAATCTTAACAATCCCGGTACCCCTAAGAGCAGAGTCATTTAATTTATTTTTTCAATCTATAGAAAAGGCATTTAAAACTAAAAATGTTCCTGAGAAATTAAAACCCGAAATTCTTTTGAATATTTTAGGAGAAAAAGTAAACAACTTAATGATTTATCTTCGAGAAGAAGATTTAAGTGACTATAATAAATTGAAGGCAATTGTGTTAAAAGAATTTCAACTGACCCCCTATGAATGTTTAAATCAATTTAAAAAGGCTCAAAAATTACCTAGCAAGAGTTATGTTCAATTCGCGTCTAGATTAAGTGCGAATTTTAATTACTATTGCCAATTACGGGAGGTCAATGATTTCAAGTCAGTTTGTGAGTTAATAATATTAGATAAGATAATAGAGACATTAGACCGAGAATTAAATGCGCCTATTGGCATTAAGCAGGGCGAAATGTGGTTACCAGGCCGCAAGAGCTAGCTCGCGAGTGTGATATTTTTATATAATCCAAGGGAAAAATTAGAGAACAGAATTTATTTCCTAAGTTTAAACGTAATGAGGTCTATAATCATCGAGGAGCAAAAAATATTTCAAGCGTAAATCTGTCTTCCATTAAAAATGTGAAATGTTTTTGTTGCAAATCAGGAGAATTCCACCCGCTGTATTCATGCCCAAAATTTAAATCTCTCAGCGTTAGTGAAAGAGTGGGTTTCGTAAAGGCTAATCATTTGTGTTTCAAGTGCTTTTCCCCTAACTGTAATGTCAAAAGCTGCCGTGCGAAAGACTGTTTCTATAAGAAACCACATAATAGCTTGATTCACTTTTCGAAACTGGACAAGGAATCTGTCACCTTCAACCAAACTGTTGGGTCCATTCTCAACCCGCATGCAGATGTGTTCGGGGGACCGGAAGGATCGAATTGTACGTTCTTCCCCAAACTGGGAGTGAAGAAAACAAGTCGTTCATATCAACGAGCTTTTTAAAGAATAAAACACGAACCGTTTTACTGAGTAGCGTTCAGTGCTACTTAAGGGACAAATTTGGCATTTTACATGAGGTAAGAGCGCTTTTGGACGTAGGGAGTCAATCAAATTTTATTACGTAGGACTGTGCAGATAGATTACAATTAAAAAATGAGAAAATTAATATGTTAGTATTTTGTTTAAATGAGTCAACAATGAGAATAATTGAGGGTATTACGACCTCCATATGTAATGATGATTTAAGTTTCAAAAAAAGAGTTAAATTTATTAGTTGTAAAAAAAATAACTGATTTGACTCCTTCTCAGATAATAAATGTTTCATTAAATAAACCAAGTGAAATTAAACTAGCCGATTATAAATTTAATATTCCTGGTAAAATTGATGTGTTGTTAGGCGCGGAAATATTTTACGAATTACTGAGACCAGGCCAAATTTATTGTGGAGATTCTCTACTACTTTTACAAAATACTGTTTTTGGGTATGTCGTTAGCGGAAGTGTAGGAGATGAGGTGAGGGGTAATAATATTCACTGTGGATTAATTAGAGATAGTGATTTAAATACAACATTAAAGTCTTTTAGGGAGTTAAAATCGATTGGTGTCAAAAACGAGAATTGTAATTGTGAAGAGGACGTTAGCTTAGGAGTGTTTAAGCAGAGAGTACTTTTTAAAAATGATAGATATGGAGTAGAACTCCCGCGGAAAAGAGATAGTGATGAGTTGAGTGATAATTTTAATTTAGAGAAAGGACAACTCGGAAGTCCTAAGAGAAAAATGCTAGGTGATAAGGTGTTGTATTCTGAGTATTGTACGGTTTTCAGAAATTATTTAGATGATGGAATAATTGAGAAGGTAACAAATCCTTTTATTTCAACGAATGGCCCAGTGCTTTATTTTCCTCATCAAGTGATGATAAAAAATGAATCTCTCACAACGAAACAGCAAACAACGTTTGTCGCTAGTGCATGCGAAAGAAGGGTGTTGAAAGAAGAAATGGGATCGGAAAAGTCAGATGAAGACACGGAGTTACCTCAAGTAACCGAGAGAGTTATTCCTCTTGAAAGTGAACGAGCCAAAATGCTTAGTGTGGGTCCAAAAGTGTTTACCTAGAGCACTGCTAATTTCTGCCGATGAGATGTGTGAAGAAAAAGAGGAAAGATCAGTCGATGTGATAAAGGAGACAGCTAAAGAAGATATTTGTGGGGAGCCATTGAATTTAAATAATGATGAAATTGAAGAAATAAACCACAGAAAGTGTGGTTTAAGCCGAATTTAAAAGCCTCAAGCAACGTTATATTTGTGCAACATCACTGGCGTAAATATTCGCAAGTTCAGCGAGGAGTAGTAAAACCTACTCGGAAGCTGCCTTTTATCCAACGAAGTGTTGTTATAAGGAAGCGATCAACAACGCGAAAAAATGTTAGACAAATGTAGAAGAAGCGACATCGATTCACAAAAATATCGAAAGAGTGTTTTAAACGGTGAGCAACCATTCATGGAGATTTGTGTTCAAGAGAAAAGTGCAAAGGAGAAACCCCCTCTCATTCGTTCCCCTTCACTGGACGGCTGAGAGGTGAAATCGGATCCGTTCTCAAAAATGACCAGGGCTCCTAAGAGTATATGAGAACTAAAGGAGAGAAACAACGCTGAATGTCCCCTCTTCTACACCGCAAGTTAAAACAGGAACGGGAATAGACATTTGACTTCCCCCTCCCAAGAGAACACTTTTGAGGAAGAACTTGGAGGATTGAGGATTGAGGAGGATTGGACTTGGACAATACATAGAATGTATCCTTATTATTATATTTCTTTATTAACGTTGTATATGCATATATGTTAACCTTAAAATATTCATTTAATGGTGGAGTTTTCATAATTTGCTAAGAAACTGTCTAGTATGGAATTTATATACGTATGTAGTGTTTACATGTGTACTCTTAGAATTAATTCAGTAATGCTATTTGTGAAGTTTGATATTTTATAGTAAAATAATTTTGGTTTCTTCACTTGTGTAAGTAGTAGGAAATGAGGAGGATTGGACTTGGACAATACATAGAATGTATCCTTATTATTATATTTCTTTATTAACGTTGTATATGCATATATGTTAACCTTAAAATATTCATTTAGTGGTGGAGTTTTCATAATTTGCTAAGAAACTGTCTAGTATGGAATTTATATACGTATGTAGTGTTTACATGTGTACTCTTAGAATTAATTCAGTAATGCTATTTGTGAAGTTTGATATTTTATAGTAAAATAATTTTGGTTTCTTCACTTGTGTAAGTAGTAGGAAATGATGGTTCCTGTATAATACCGCAAACATTTTCACTTTGCCGATATAAAAACACGAACATTTGGAGACACATTCAGGAAAAACCAAAATAAGTACATTATACCAACACCATGCAAAGTATTCCTGTGCTTTACGAAGGAAAACATTTTACCACTACGATAGTAAAAGTTGACTTTGTTACGCGAGCATTTTCACTTCGCCGATTAAAACCTTCAATAGAAGAAGGGGAAAAAACCAACTTACCCCTTTTTCATCCTGTCTTTTCCTGAATTCATGCTGACTAACTGAGAAGAAAAACCTTTTTGTAGGCAATTTACTGAATATTAATCGATGACCTTCACAATTATGACTGGTTCTCGAAACAAGAAAAGTTTTTTTCCTCGTGGCGTTGACCAAATTGTAAACACACGCTGTTCCTTGATCTACTTTTTATTGTTCACGCTGAATTTAAATGATGTCATTACTTTTTTCGCTTGGTTAGTATTTTAAAATTGTATTAATCGATGACCTTCCCAATTATCACTGGTTCTCGAAACAAGAAAAATTTTTTCCTCGTGGCGTTGACCAAATTGTAAACCCACACTGTTCCTTGATCCCCTTTTTATTGTTCACGCTGAATTTAAATGATGTGATTACTTTTTTAGCTTGGTTAGTATTTTAAAATTGAAGGTAATGATTTAAAAACATGTTTTACTGTTTGTGCAGGTGGGGGTTGTATTATGAAAAGCATTATGCTACTTAGAAAACTTGAAAGAACGTACATGAATTGCTTTGAAGTACTTTTCATGATAGAGTTTGCCTCGGAAGTTTTCACAGCATCAACAAAATTTTTTGTATCAAAATACTCAGAAATGATGAGGCCATAACATTATTATTTTTTTTCAAAAAATTGAAAAATTTACAATTTAAGAGTCCAGAGAGCCCTTAAATAACAGAGACTCGGTAGCACAGACGTCAAACAAGCCATAGCACATCTGTGTATCCGAGCCTTTTTTTTTTCTTTCTCAGTGTTCGAATCTGGTAATACAAGAAAGCTCAAAAACGTAAAATGGATGATATAAACAAAAGTTATGGGACTGCATTATCACACCTGTCACAAAATATTCAAATAAATGAAGAATTATTTACGGAAATTTCAGAATCTCTCTTCCACGATGGAATGACTATGATTAAAGTAGAATTTTTATTATCATTTTCAGAACATCTTATAAATAGAAATCCTGAGAAAAAAACTTTCATTCTCGAACAGATGTTCAATGTGTTGAGTAAACATTTAACTTTCTAAAGATAGACAGATATACAAAACATAACTATTTACACCTTGCTATCCTGTGGTTTGTTATCGTTATTCAGCTTGTAGTATTCATAAATTATTTGCAAGTATACACACCAACAGCGGTAGAAGTGAATATTACTGAAACACAGTGTGTATTTTCAAAACATATCGGTAGGAAAATATTCCTCCATATTTGTTATAAAAACAGAGAAAAAGTATCCGATATTCGTTATTTCTGGTCACCGCAAAATACATCTGAACAGTTGAAACCAAAACCTATTGGCGTACAGTTAACAGCAAAAGAATTTAAAAAAGTTTGTGAAATCTGCTGAAAATGATAAAATTACACCACCCGTCAAATTTAATTATCTTGGGGCCTTCCCAAAGTGGGAAAACGAGTTTGGTGCAGAAACTCATATCTGAACAAGTGTAGGAAGTTCCCAAGAAGAATATTGTGTGGTGTTTCAAAAATTACCAAAAATGGTTTCTGAACGAGAAAAATTTTTAATTTGTTTCAGGACTGCCTTCAGAAGCAGAAGAAGAAAATTGCGATTTGATTGTACTGGATGATATGATGAATGATGTAACAAGCGAAATTTCCCAAATGTTTACTATGGGATCGCATCATAAGAAATACAGCATAATACTTATAACACAAAATCTTTTTACCAGAGTGAAATCTATGAGAGATATTAGCCTTAACGCACATTACATAATTTTATTTCGTAATAATC
>BMAU01017818.1:0-111577 GCA_019973935.1 Trichonephila clavipes | reverse complement strand
GAAGGATGTTTATGTGTGTGATTTTGCTTACAAAATACAATTTCTTTTTCAGTAATTTCACGCAGAATTTATTTCTTGCTTTATAATTATTTTTACAAATCAAATCTTCGTACTGATAAGAGTAGTTCAGATCTAACTGCAATTAACGTTAGTATTGTATCTCTGCTTTCGTTATCTGCTTTAGATAGTTTGAAATTAATATGAATATTAGTAGCGCCTTTATCTTTCTCTCCAGTGATCCGTTTTTAATTCAATATATAATTTTTGTATCTTTTATATCTTAGTACTTGCGGTTTTTTTTTCTTTTTTTTTTGCCAATCGTGTACCGCAAATGAAAGGACCTCGCTAAAATATTTTTTTGCACTTCGTGATATCTTAAATTGGTGAAAATGGTTAAAGTGTAGTATAGGGGGGCCACTTGACACTTTTGTTACGGCGACTAAAAGTGGTCGCCAAGATGCTTTTTTCGGAATCATTTATTATTTGTTTTAAATAAAAATCGCCAAATCCAAAGTAGTGCCCCCCCATACTACACTTGAGCCGGTGAAAATAATCGACGGGATTGTTGTTAAATATGTTTTTTTGTCTGTTTTTTTACAATTTTTAAAATTTTGTTTGATGTTTCTCTGAAATACGGGATAAAGATTATTTTCTTTGTGTTTGTATGAAACTTTATATTGATTTAACCAAAATATTGAGCCTTATTTTATTTTTGATATCTTTTTAAGATTTAATTTTATAAAAGTTGCTGTACCACATGTTGCAGTTGCTCAGTCTGGTTAAATAGACTGGTGCACCACAAAGTATGCCACGAGAGTTATAAAAGTAAATAATAATCAGTGGCATAACTAGACCTGAGTGGGCCCCCGTATCAAAATTTCTTGCACACCCTTTTGGGTCGCTCCTCCCTATATTAACAGTACTTTCCATGTATATGTTGGGGTCCTGTATCATTGATACGGTGGTAGCTACACCTCTTATAATAATAATATACAAAAATGTCAAGGGTTTTTATGTATTATTGCAGCAATTGCCAAATCTATTATAACTCACCAAGTTAGCAACCCCGATTTCTTATGTGTTGAATTGACAACTTCAGTTCATATGATGGCGGCAATAGGTTGTGATGATACATATGTACCAAAGAAAGTATCCAAATAAGAATTTTTAACAAAAACATAAATAAGAAAATTAGATAGTAAAGAACCATGAACAAAAATAAATGCAAATCATTTAAGAAATAATGGTACTTGCGTATTATTTCAACAATTGACGATTTGTGTTGTATGCACTGAATTGGCAACCAGGTGCTAAGTTCGATATAATGTCACCAATAGGCTGCAATAATATGTAAGTAACAAATACATAAAAAAATCATGCAGTTCATAAAATAGTCAAAAATATATAAATGAAGGGTAGTCTTAAACAAAGGAGAAAAAATAATATATTAATTTGAATCAAAAAGCTATCTTATACAAATTAAATGTACCCAAATTTGATGAAAGGGTTCTGCTCTGGAGTCCGTGAGGGCAAAGGGTTAATTTTACAATGCTTCTGGGTAGACAATATTTTGTTTTGTTTCATTGTTTGTACAAAAATGATGTACAAGCAAAAATGTATAGATACAAAAATGATTGTTTGGTCTGCCTATTCTAGAACACTTCAAATAATTGTCCATGTGAGAAGAAATCCACATCTAGATCGAAGCCACTCAATTTTAAAGATATGCCCTGAACCTTTTTGATAACAATTGGAAATTGTAAAAATCTTCAATTATTATCAATGCTTTGTTGAAGATTTATGATGTGAAATCAATGTTCATATTTAAATTTTCCTTGCAAATTCAATACAAAATATCTTTAACCCTGTGTGATTTATGTTTCTTCCTTAACTCTGTTGGAGAGCTCACACAGTCAATATATGATTGCAAAAAATGCACAAATTTGATTTGGTACTATTATGTTACTCTCGTCATTAATGATACATCAAGATGTCTGTTACATTTTTAATGTAAGCAGTCACCTTAATTATTTTGTGGTACATTGCATTGCTATTGAGCTGTGTCTTTTACAATAGTCTTGGTTTTGTGTGAGTATAGTTTATTTTTTCATTGTTCTTCATTTAGTTTTTTAATTGTTTTTCTTATTTCTCAGTGCAATTGGTGAGAATTATGCTCTGTTAATTAATTTTTATTTGCATTCAAACTATATAGTGAAATTGGCTTCTTTGGAGTGATTTATTCAAGTGGAAGGAAATAATCTGTTTTCCATTGCATTGGAATTGAGCTGTGTTGATTGATCTACGTTTGAAGTTAAATATTTCCTTAGTACTTTTATTTTTTCCCCTTTTTGTTCCTGTTTTTCCCTTTTTTAATATTTTGCAATTTTATATGTTTTCAATTTAACTTTCTTATTTTTAAGTGCAGTCAATCGGCTTTCAGTGTCTGTTGCATTTTGAACGTAGGCAGCCACCTTAATTATTTTGTGATACATTGCGTTATTATTGAGCTGTGTCTTCTACGATAGTGTTGATTTTGTGTGAGTATAGCTTATTTTTTCATTGCTCTTCATTTAACTTTTTTCTTTTTATTATTTCTCAATGCAATCTGTGAGAATTCTGTTCTGTCAATTAATTTTCATTTGAATTCAAACTATATAGTGAAGTTGGAGTGCTTTATTCAAGTGGAATGAACTATTTTGTTTCCCATTGCATCAGAATTGAGCTGTGTTGATTGATCTACATTTGAAGTTAAATATTTCGTTAGTATTTTTATTTCCCCCTTTTCGTTCAGTTTTTTCCCCCTTTTTTAATATTTTGCAATTTTATATGCTTTAGTCTGAACCTTTCTTCTTTTTAAGTGTGGTCAATCAGCTTCAGTACATAAAAAAATGACTCGCCGGAAAACAAACTTAAGTCGCAATACTCGCAAAGCAAAATCAGTGTGACGAGTAATTGCTCATCAAACTGAGGAAGAACGGGCATCAGTGAATGAGCGAAGCCGACAAAGAATGACTCAAATACGTGCTAATGAAGCAGCAAAGGAGCGTGCAACTAGGCTTGAAGATGCACGTTTGCGGCAGTCACGTTCTGCAACATCAGATGAGCTCCGTTCTCAACAAAGAGAACACAATAGGCTACAAATGGCTGAAAGACGTCAACAAGGAACAGCATATCAGCCTTTCAATCGCCTTGCATTCCGGTACAACCCAGCTGAGGATTATAGTTTGAGCCGTAATTAATTTTTGTTTATGACTGTACTTTATATATTTTTGTGATATGCATTTACTTTGTTTCATGATTTGCATTTATTTTTGCTTATGATTATTTCTTATATATTGTTAGGATTTTCATCTGATTTTTGTTTATGGTTATTTCTTATATATTTTTGTGATTTACCAATGCATTTCATTGTCGGATTGAATCTTTAAATGCTTTGAAAGAATGCCACCCCACATACAGCATTTGAAATTTTGTGTGCCAACTATTATATCGCAAAATATTAACCAGCCAGAGCTGTGTAATGGTATGCTACTTGCAGTTCAAAAATTAATGAGCAACATCATAGAGGCAACAATTTTGACAGGACCTTTCAATGATGAAGATGCCCTCATTCCTCGCATTCCTATGATACCAACAGGTATGCCATTCTAATTTAAGAAACTGCAATTTTCTCATTTTGATTGGTGTTTGCAACCACTATCAATAGAGCTTAGGAAAAATCTTGAAAATTGTGTGGTTTAAATTTAGAGACATTACTTCTCTCTTGGACAATTATATGTTGCATGTTCTAGAGCATTCAAACCGGACAATCTATGCATCTACACTGAGAACGGAAAAACAAGGAATGTTGTATATCCAGAAACATGGTAAAATTAACCTTTTGCCCTCAAGGACTTCAGGGTAAAGCCATTTCCAATTTGTGTGTTTTTTAACGTTTTTTTTTTAATTTATCATCAATTTTGGGCTGTTTATCATTTCTTTATGTTTATTACTATTTTATGAACGGCATGAACCTTTTTATGTATTTTTGCATTTCATTTATTATTAAGATTATTTCTTATTTATTGTGATATGCATTTATATATTTTGTTTTATGATTATTTCTTATATATTTTTATGATTTGCATTTACTTTTGCTAGGATTGTCATCTGATTTTTGTTTATGATTATTTCATATATATTTTTGGGATTTGCAGTGCGTTTCATTGTCTGATTGAACCTTTAAATGTTTTGAAGTTACTCAGTTTTTCTCATGTTTTGAAACTCAAATCAATTTTAAGTTCTAATATCTCCATCTCTGTAATGAAAAACCAGACTATCTGTTAAGAAAATTATGCCCAATATAAGATTCACAATTCGCTAGATGGACAAGCTGTTTTCTTTTCCATTTAGCCAGACTGAGCCACAGCAACGTGTGGCAGGGTACAGCTAGTATGCTCATACAAAAATAAATGCTAGTTCTCATTGGTTTTTCATCTATTTTTGATGTATTTTGAAAAAGACCGTTATTGGTAAGAAAAGACCTTGACTTGTTTTAAAAGTGTTTGATAAAAGGTTACCAGCAGGAATATTCCGAATGTCATCAGTTGTATAATTTTTGTCAACATTATCGCCTTCGCCGGCGAAATGAAAAGGTACCAAATTATTTAGCATGTATAACAAATCCAAAATTTTCAGCAATACAAAGAGCACCTAAAGACTGGATTTTGGAGAAGAGGAGACTGTAAAATTTAAACATTTATTGAATCACACACTCACGGACAGGAAAGAAAAATTGATCAATCAAAAGTTCATTAGGAAAAAGAGATATTATTTTGAATGAAAGAAATGTATTGAAATATAAATTTATCTCAAGTTAGAGAGAGAGCATGTCGAAATCTCAGCGATATTTTTTTAATGAATTCACATACAAATATTTTATGAAAATTCTTAACACTTAATATTTATTTTTATTTATCTTCCATATGCTATTGCCACTATGAAATGTCTTCAATTTTTAAAGATGTCTCCGTGGTTTTATTTGTTTTTTATTGTGACGGGGCTCATCGCGCTTTCTATTAATTTTCCTCTTGGGTTCTTTGGGGCCAAAACAGGCAAATCCTTTCCAGCCAAATCCAGAAGCAAAGCGTGATTACTCAAATTAGGAATCTTTTAAATAGCAGAAGTTTGGCGTAAGCGAGAAGGCCGTTTGGGAAGTGATTATGCTAGTCTGCGTTTAAACACGCAAGCTGAAGTAAGACGATATTCCAGTGTCAGCTATGTGTGAAAGTGCGTTCAAGCAAGGTGGATACCATTCCACACGAGATAAGGAAATTACATTGAAGATTCGAGAGTGCTGCTGCTACCTAGGATTTAGAGGTGGAATCATTCAAGTAAATGTTAGGAACTGTATATTTACTGAGATTAGGAATAGGTAGTAAAGTTAAATATATTTATTAGGTCGCATTTATTTGGTAATACGTATTGTTTGTTTCTCACCTCAGATCCGATAAGTTAAAATATAAATATTATCGTTGTTAGTGCTTAAGTTAAGATCTAAAAAAAGAGATATTAAGATTATGGCAACGCCTGGTCCCTTATTCACTCCCACACCCCTACGTCACGAAGATAACTTAGAAGTAAGGCATCACCCACGGGCGAATGCTTTACAAACTTTTTTTGAAAAAATTAGAAAAACATTTATTTATTTTTTTTAATAAAAACCTTTTTTATCTTATATACACTGCTGGCCACCGTAAATGCAACACCAAGAAAGACAAGAGATAGCACAACAAAATTTATTTTCTAGATAACATGTTGACCAAGTATCAAATGATTAAATTTATAGACTTCTGTGAAGTGTGGTTCCTGCCAGAATCATTGGCCAGAGTAGCCGCCATTGTTGGAGATCACTGCTGCCAAACGCCTCGGCATTCATTCAAAGAGACTTAGGATGTGTTCTTGGGGTAGAGCAGATAAAGCAGCTTCCACGCATTGCCGAAGTTGATCTGGTGTGGCTGCTGAGGGGGGTAATCTGTGTCAATCGTTGAGCAACTATGGACCACATCTTTTCTCTCGATGAAATATCCGGAGAGTGAGCCGGCCAGGGAAGCAATTCAATCTGGTGATTGACGAAGAACCTTTGGGCAATGTGCATCACGTGTGGTCGAGCATTATCCTATTGAAATATGGCTGTGGCAAAGCCCTGAAGGTAAGGAAGAACAATTAGCTCCAACACCTCGGAGATGTAGCACTAGCTGTTTAAAGTACCGGCAATGCGTACTAGAGGAGTGCGAGAGTGATATCCAATACCGCCCCATACCATAATACCCGGTGCAGAACCAGTATGGCGGTGGTTCAGCATCCTCTCTCCATGGTGTCTTCAGACTCGAATCCGACCATCGTGGTGTTGCAGACAGATGCGTGACTCGTCAGTAAAGACAACTTCATTCCATTCTGCCACCCACATCCTTCTTATCGCACCATTGGCGGCGGAGTCGTCTGTAGTTCTGCGTCAAGGATAGACCAAGCAATGGACGTCTTGCAGACAGACCACTCTATTGTAAACGGCGTCGAATGGTACGCGCAGACACTGAATGATGCGTTACAGACTCAATGTGCTGTTATACGGTTCGTGATGTGACTGAGCGATCTGTCACTGCCATGCGCACAATTTGCCTGTCCTCACGTGAAGTGGTGCACTGAGGTAAATGCGATCGACCTCGTCGGTCCGTCGTATCCTCCTGCATCCAACGGTCACATATCCGCATTGCAGTTGTTTGGTTTCGTCCAACACGAATACCGATTTTCCTGAAAGATAATCCACAATCTCGGTAGGCCACTATCCTTCCTCTGTCGAACTCGGTTACTTGATCAAAAACTGATCGTTGTTTTCTACGAGACATAACTGATCGTTTTTTTTTTAAAAAAAACCACAAGAGAAACACAATTGCCGAACTTGAAATCGTCAAAATCTCCAAGCCTTAAATAGCGCTTTGAGGTGGATCTACAGGCGCGCGTGATGTGTGTCTGCACTGAAATTCTAATCATTTGCATATCTCACCTCCGCTAATGCATGTTGTAAATTTTATGTTATTTGCATGCTTCCTTCAGGGTGTTGCATTTACGGTGGCCAGCAGTGTATATATTCATGTAAAAAAATGTAAAGTATCTCTTTTTTTTCTAAGCCATTTATACCGTAGAGGACTATACAATGTCAAAATTCTTTCCAATGAAAATTTGTGAATATCTATTTTCGACAAATTCTATTTCAAAAACTAAATCTCTCTCTCTGTTTCTGAACTTTACATATATAAACCACTATTTACTAACTTAAAACCACTATTTACTTATTTGGAATATCAATTTAAAAATATACCTTTGGATTTCAGAAAGGCAAATCCACTGGCATTGTCTTTCTCGATATCCAGAAGGCTTTTGACCGTGTCTGGGTAAATGGTCTCATTTATAAATTAATTAAGTATAACTTTCCTCCTTCATTAATTCATATCATAAATTCTTACCTTGTAAACAGGTTCTTTCAGGTCAGAGTCAACAACACACTTTCTGACAATCACAACATAAATATTGGCTGTCCACAGGGTCCCTCCTTGGCCCAATATTATTTAATCTTTGCATAAACGACATGCCCACACATCCACAAATAATGATAAATCTCTATGCTGACGACACATGTTTCACGGCCTGTTACAAAAATCACAACACACTCGCTCTAAATAGACACCTTTCTCCCCTAGAAAATTTCTTTAATACTTGGAAGATAAAAATCAATGTCAAAAAAACGGTTGCTATGCTTTTTACCAGGAGAAGAAAGCCATGCACACCTCCCACGCTATACTCCACACCTCTACACTGATCTCAGAGTACAAAATACTTAGGTATCGTTTTAGATAAAGCACTCACTTGGAAACACCACATTCTACACTCAAGAAATAAATTCCGGATCGCGCTTAGATTAATTTACCCTCTAATTAACCGGAATTCTGACATGACTTTCAACAATAAGGTACTTCTCTACACTGCTGATTTGCGTCCTATTTTAATTTATGCTTGCCCTGTGTGGGGTTACGCAGTAACGCTAAGATTAAAATTCTTGAAGTCTCGCAAAATTCATTTTTTAAAAATATTACAAGAGCTGGTAGATACACCGGAAACTCCTACATCTATAAAGCCCTTGATATACAAGCTTTTAAAAACTTTATTCAAACTCTTGTAATTAAATTTTTTAATAATCTCCCCAATACACATAATCTAAATTTAATAGACATTCAAATTTACCACTTAAATGACAAAACTAAGAGACCCAGGAGAATACTCCTGGATTCATATAATCCTCCTTAATATTATTGCTCTGGATTCACCGGTGGTGAATGCCAATTATTCATTCTAAATTTTTACTCCATAATTTCATCTTTAATTTTAGTATTTCTTTAAATTTTCATAACTTTTCAAAATATTCTCATCGCTGCACCCACCAGGCAAGCAATTTCTTATTTCAATTTCCCCAACTTCAGGGCAGCCATTAGAGAGCTTTCTCACTTATTGCTACCAACCAATGCCGTTGCTTTTACTACAGCTCCCAGTTGACTGTCAAAATTCTCAGGACTTTTTTCCGCCGAAATCAGAAGACTACTACTCCCAGACTGTAATGTCACTCGCCTGCATTACCTTACCAGCCAATCGGATCACTTAAACTGACTCAGTGAACTGTTTTTTCCCACTCAGGTCTTCCACTTGTCAGCGCCAAAATACATTATCAGATAGGGGATGGAGGATCTATATATTGCAGATCCATATCCCTGTGACATGAAGAAACGTGAATTTAAAAATGAAAACAGGTTTTGTACATATTTACACTGAGGAAATATTAAAACTTATATAGTCGAATACCGATCTGGATGGAACATTTTATTTGTTAAATCGGAGTGTTTTATTCGTAATATCGGAGTTTTAAGAAAATACAATATTTTTCCACTTTCCTTTTGGAAATTCTATGGTAAGCAACTGCACAAAAAATGTCCATAGTTAGAAATTACACACTTTTTTCTGAGTAGAACTAAACTAGTTTTAGTAAACTACTTCACGCTAGTAAATTTGAATATGCTATCTATCTTTTTGACAATCTTACATCGTATTTTTCAGCCCCTGCTATTAGCTCCCTCTTTCTAAATATATTTATTTATATATTTATCTTGTTCAAATTTTCAATCGTTCATAAAAAATTTCTATTCATCCAATAAAGTTCAAATGAATTTTTTTAATCTTGTAGTGCATGACACTTGATGTTTATACAGCTTTTCAAATGTTAATTAATTAATTTAATTTAGTTTAATTTAATTAATTACTGATTTTTGACGGCAACTTAGACTTGTCTCTATTGTTGTAACAATGTAACTGTTAAAATAAAGACAAAAGTTGACGTCGAAAACCTGTTTTTCAGCCAAACTAGCTAAATCGAGTGTACATTGTTATAACAATGCAGACAAACCATACTCTTTTTTCTATTCCTACTATTAGTCCACTCTCTCCCTGTATATACGTGGGTTGATTCATAAGTCATGGCAACTATTTTTTTTCTTGTAGATATGTAAATGGATTACAAACGTATATGTGTCGTGGTTGTGCTAGATGGAAGTAACCCGTGTTCAGCAGCGCTTACATCAAAATAGCCATTCTCCGAGAAAGAATGCGATGTATTGTCACAGTGAATTAGTGGAAGCCTTTGGGAATATAGCCCTACCATACCGTACAGTAGCAAGGTGGATAGGAAAGTTTCAGCAAGGACGTGTGTCAACCAGTGATGAGCAACGTTCGGGACGAACGGTCAGTGTGCGAACCGATTTGGCACGTGCCGTCATCGAGCTGCTCATGGGTTACATTAAGAACCCTGCACTACATTAAGGTCTATAGGCCCAGGTTTGTCATGTCAACTTTATCTGTGCTGTGTTGTCATTCTTTTGCACCATGAAGGCCATATTGCCTGTATACTACCGTAATAAATTAGTGTGTTACGATATTTCAGTGCTATTCATTGTCCACGTATGTAGTTAACACCTTGAACTTTCGTCTGCATATGTCACATTTTCGAACCTGACTGGTATCTTCAAGAAAAAAAATAGTTGCCATGAATTTTGCCCCAACCCTCGTATATATATATAAATGTTATGTTGTTACTGGGATGAATTCGTAAACTCCTTTGACAGAATAATCTGTTTATTTTTAAAATAAGAATAAATAAAAATAAAGAATAACAATTGATGAATTAAGTGAACATTTAAACGTCGTTGCCTACTTGGCTTTCATTATTTTTAAAAAGATATAACTTCTCTGCTGATATGCGTCTGCTTCCCCTTGCGGTCTCAACGTCTTCTCTGGTTCTCTCTTCCCTCGGAGTCATTGCCTTCTCATTTCCTTTCGCAGCCACCTCGAAGGGGATGCAAAGGAGGGGCTTGCAGTAGCTCATAGTGCCGTCTACTTCATATATATATATATATATCTTATTCAAATTTTCAATCGTTAATAAAATAATTCTATTGATGCATTGAAAGTAGGAATCGACTTAAAAATTTTTTTTTATATTACTTGTTTTCTTAAAACTGTCGATCCGACTGTTGGATGCAGAATAACCTTTTCCATTATGCTTTTCGTCAAGTTGAAGAGTTGAGAAGCTTTTTCTTTTAATCGAAAGTTCGCTAATGTCCTGGCACAAACGATGTTGAACTATCCCAATGAGGGACGTCTTAAGGCATGAACCAAGTGGGCCGAAGCCCAGGGCCTCACCCTCGATGGGGCCTCGTTTCATTTTCGACCCTTATGAAGATCATGATCTGGATAATTTTAGTGGTCAAATATTATCCCCGTACATATTCTCCGAAAAGCAAAAAATTTCAATCCGCATGTCGACTGGCAAAAGTGGTAAGACTGTATAATTATGGGATGACCATTGTCCATGTCTAGGCCCAGGCCTAATGCCCTAAACAATCATTCAACTTCTTCAGTCGAAATGCGGCCATCAGTCAAGTCGGTTTGTGCCTACTTTTTTGAGATTGTGAGTCCAGCACATTTTTTTAAATAACCGTTTGAACGAGTATTTGACAATGCATGCTATATACTCGGGGTAGGCATTAAGTCAATCGCGATCGACAGGTGAACTATTAAAAAATTTTAGGCTGACTGCCTTCATATAAAACCTAAGACTCGCATACTAAATAAATATATATGTGTGGAACACCAACGCCAGTTAGACTGGAGTATAAGCTCTTCACAATGCATGCGACTATATGTAGTCGACACATGCACCATTATTGGAAGCACATGATGACGTTTAACACATTCTCTGCGACTATAGAAGGAAAATGGGATCACAACGATGCCAGCAGTAGAAATGCGTTTCCCCCTACAAGCCGATTGAAGGGGAAAATAAACGTTCACCAGCTCTTCCTGTGAAAACACGGAATGAAGTTGATTCACAGACATTGAGACGCCTAGGCGAAATCACGTGACGAGGATAGCAACATATCCCCACGTTTTGAATCAGTGTGTAAATTTTGTATGCTTGATATGTTTACTTCTTGTGTGTGAAGCTTATTTCTGAAATTTTATTTATTTTTATTATATTTTTGCATTATCTTTGTTTAATAATTAGGTATGAAGTATTTTTCGTAATTTTTTTGGCATAATTTTTTTTTCAGTTTAGTATATTTGTCATTAGGTGTTAGTGTGCGAAGCCGGTAGCTTCTTGCAGTGTTTGTTTATATATTTATTAATAGTTCTCTAGATTATTTTTTAGCATCCTAATAATAAGTCATTTGTTTTCATGTAGTTTATTATGTTTATTTACGCACGAAAATGATTTACAGTATAGAATTGAGACCATTGAATTGGGAAAAACTTCTCATGTGTGTACAATTACTTATTGGTACATATAGTGATGTGTATACCTTTCATTCTCTGATTCCCTTAGTAAATACCAGCTACAAATATTTAATGTTTTTAGAATGTTGTTAGCCAAGACAGACTTCTACCTTCATGGTGCTTAGATCTCTATGATCAACAGAAGCTGCTTACTACCTCTTCCAATGATGTTGTTGACACAGAACTTTGATGCTGCATCGCCCGTCACGCAGATAAATCAGGGGCGCGCTTGTGATTTAGGCAGAGGGTTACAAGTGAAAAGTAAAATACGGTCTCCACACATAACTTAAAAATCCTACAGTGCAATAGCAACGGATTAACTTCCCCTGCAACTAGAATCAAATTGGATCAACTGCTAGAAATTGCCTTAAAACAGGATGTCAAGGTGATTGCAGTACAGGAAACGAAATTAAAGGAAAGCACAGCATTAAAGGTTAAAGGTTTTAAGATTTTTAGAGTTGATCGAAAGTCCAAGAGTGGAGGAGGTTTGGCATTCTTCGTCAGAGATATTAATTATCAAAGAATTGAATATCCTACCGACTGGTCTGACCTGGAGGTCCAGGGTATCAGAATTCAATGGAGAGGCAAGCCACTTGACATCATTAATGTTTATCATCCACCTAATCATAAGCCCCTTCCTCCAGCTCTATCTAATCTCCTTAATAAAAACTTCATTATCGTGGGTGACCTCAATGCCAAACACCCCTCATGGGGTTGTTCATGTTCTAATGCAAGAGGAGAGGAGTTACTTCAGTTGTTAGACGACACAGAATCTATGATCCTTAATGACGGTACACATACCTTCTCCTCCTACAGCTACAACACTTCCGCTGCCCTAGACATTGCAATTACTAGCTCGGAATTATTTCCTCAATGTTCTTGGAGGGTGTTGGACACCATTGGCAGTGATCACTTCTGTGTCTTAATTTGTTTTAAGAGAAGGCAGAAGGTGCAGATAAAACAGAATAATTTCTGGAATTTCAAAAAGGCTAATTGGGACTCTTACATGGACTCAGTTGACCAAAACTTGACTTCTACCCCCTTTACTAATGACCTTGAAGAGAACTGGACAAACTTTAAGAACATCATTCTAGACAATGCGAAGCTCTATATCCCAAGAGGAAATGTTAAGGGGTACATACCTTTATTCACTCATAATGCTTCAAGTCTTAAACCACTTTTAGACAGGAGAAAACAATTGTTAGAGTCTTTTAATGAAAATAATTGTTTATACGACAGTCAAGGTGGATTGAGGACTGAAATCAACCAGATAAATGCTAAAATTAGGAAATCTTATGCACAACTAAAGAGATCAAGATGGAGAGAATTGTGCAAAAATCTAGACTCTAGAACTACAAACTCGAAACTTTGGCGAATTGTCAAGAAAATCAACAAAGAGCATGAACAGTGTGAAGAGAGTAACTCGGTAATCGACACTAACGGACAGGTTTTCCCTGACGACAAAGCTGCAGCAAATGGTCTAGCTGCCTACTATCAGGAAACCAGCAAGTTGGCCTTCACTTCTGAAGATAAATTTGTAATGAAAAGAGCTAAGAACATCTCTCATCCATGGCTGTCGCACCTCTGATGTGGGTGATCAGGGGCTGTTCAGGGACTTCTCACAGCAAGAACTTCTGCTAGCAATGGCCTTTTTGGATGTGACTAAATCTCCCGTCCCGGATGGTGTATTTGGGCGAATGCGCTCGAAAACCTTGGTCACAGGGGAAAACTTAGACTTCTAGATATTATAAACCTATCCTGGAAAATAGGTCGTCTTCCAGCTGAATGGAAAAGAGCGACCATTATCCCTATCAAGAAAGCTGGTAAAAACAACTGGGCTCCTAAGGACTTTAGACTCATTGCCCTAACAGGTACTGCCTGCAAAATAATGGAAAAAATGATATTAATCAGAATTCAGTACTTTTTGGACAGCAAGAACTTAATTCCTGGTGAACAGTATGGCTACAGAAGAGACATAGTACTGTCGATCAAATTATTTCCTTCTGTCAGAGCATTAGAGATGCACAAAATTTCAAGCCCACCCACCATACTATGGCTGCTCTTCTGGATCTAACAAAAGCGTTTGACATAGTTTGGAAGCCCAAGCTACTAATTAAATTACACGACACTTTTAATATTCGAGGTAACACCTTGGCATGGATCTCGGATTTCCTGCATCACAGATCTATCAGAGTAAATTTTAACAACACTTTTTTGGATCCTGTTGTGCTTGGACAGGGCGTTCCACAGGGTTCTGTCCTCAGCCCTACTCTATTTTCATTATATTTAGCAGGCATTGAGAAAACACCTTCAGTTGAGATGAGAGTAGGCTTGTTTGCAGACGATATCGTCATCTGGTGCTCAGGGAGAGACTTGGTTAAGATGGAAAGGAATCTCAACAATGCATTATCTTCTTTTTCAGACTATGCTTTGGAGTTCAAACTTTGTTTTAATCCTACAAAGTCCATCACTACTTTCTTTACCACCAACAAAAGATTGTACAGCTATCAACCAACCTTAAAGATGGATAACAAGAATCTTGCTTATGAAAAGCACCCAAAATATCTCGGATATGTCCTTGATCCTGAATGGTCAAGTCATAAGCACATAGATCATACTGTCTCAAAATGTAGAAAACGTTTAAGTATTCTTAAATTTATAGTGGGCAAAGACTGGAGAGCCGAAGCTGTAATATTGAGAGACACCTATTTGGCTCTCATTAGGCCCATACTAGAGTACGGTTTTCCAGTGTACTGTTGTGCGTCCGCCGCCAGTCTTGAGAAATTGGAAAAGATTCAGCTCGGTGCTGCGCGAATTATTACTGGATTGAGACGTAGTTGCCCGAAAGAAATTGTCCTCTTCGAGGCTGATCTTCAACCTCTTCATCTTAGAAGCAAAAATATCCTCACCAATTACTTCAATAAACTTTCTAGCTATGGACATCACAACAAAACCTCTCTATACTTTAACAATTGGCACAATAATCGGAGACTGAAGAGAAACAGCCCTTTCAGTTATGCTGAACATCTGCATTTGCCCTCATCTCATATCGAACCCCACTCCTTAAAATCTTGTTTAAGTCCATCAGAGGGACTTCCCAGAGTCCACTTCAACATGTCTGCCCCGGTCACAAAGCAAGATCTCATCCCAGCTCATCTTAGGCAACTTGCATTGGAAAGTATTAATGAAATCCCCTGTGACGCCATTAAAATTTACACAGATGGCAGTAGATTAGACGATCGTGCAGGTAGTGGAATCTACATAGAAAATTCTGGTCAAAACTTTTATTTCTGTCACCGTAATCCGGATTTCTCTTCGGTCTTTAAAAGTGAGCTAACAGCAATCAAACTTGGCCTCGAAGCTATTATCAATGAAAGTGACTATGGAGAACTCTGTATTTTGTCGGACAGTCGCAGTTCCCTTCAACATCTACACAATTGGACTCAAGTAGGAGACAAAACAAGCATCTCCATCCTTCACAATCTCAAACTTATTTCAAAGCATCACGATGTTCATTTTCAGTGGATACCATCCCATGTTGACATCTTTGGAAATGAGCAAGCGGACCGCTTAGCCAAAGAGGGCTGTAGTCTCTTAACAACCTCCTCTCCTGCCATTACCTACTCAGAGCACCAGTCCAAAATTAATAGGCAACTATCTAAGGAGTGGAAGATTCCTCCCTCCCACCACTGGTATGCGGCCAGGAAACCGGGCTCTTTTCTGGATCTCAACTGTGACAGAGCATCTAAAACGGCCATTTCCAGATTGGCTAGTGGACACACGAAAAATCTCTCCTTCTTTGAGAGCAGAAAGACTTTTAAGTTCTGCTCCAAGTGCAAGGTTCAGCAGACCTCTGCCGAACATATCCTGAACTGTCTGGGTCTTTCCAGAGAAGACTTGTACGATTCTCCTCTTCTTGTTATCGATTTTTTGAGGGTCAACAATTTAATGGATCTTGTCTGACTTCGTCAGACAATTAGAGAGGATAAGAAACAACAACAACAGAAATACTATCTCTATAATTTCTCATAGAAGAGTATGGAACATTCAGAAACAGGAAATGTAAGTAAATATAATTTTGGAAATGAATTTATAATAAAATTTGTCAATGACATGGTTATATTTTTGTTTATTTAAAAATTTTCATACCTATTTCTAATGTTTAACAAGAGATTTATACTTTTTGAGAGCAGAGTGTATAAAATAATAGTTGGTTAATAATGAAAGTTTTTGATTAATAATTAGTAATTCTTCTGTGATGGAAATGAAATTGTTTTTAACATCATTTAAAGGTTTGGGATATCTGAAATAATCTCATTATAAACAAACATTTGATATGTTTTATAGTTTGACTTCCTTTGTAATTATTACCCTTCAAAAGGTTTGAATTTTTTAGAAATGCCTGTCTCCAACATTCAGAAAGAAATGAACTTGACTTTTTAAAAATAAATTAAGAAACATGCTTAAAGAAATAGGCTTTTTAATAAAATTATTAAAAAGTAGAACAAATTAAATTGTTTTCATGGAGATTTCTCATATAATGAAGCAGAAAATTCTTATCATACAGTTTTATTCAATAATCATACTCATTTTAATATGCATTATTTATTGACACTTAATTTTAACGTTACATGAATACACTATAAGTAAATAAAGCAGACTCTATGAATGTAACACTATACTATAAGGACAAGTAGTGAACAAATAGAGGATCTAACTGACTAACTAACCAGATTAAATGAAATATCCTAAGAATTTTAAAATTTCAGATTTTAAATCTATACAATCAACTTTCTGAATTTATATAAAACAAATTAGAATACTTAAATAAAACAAATTAGAATACTTAAATCATGTAACTTATAGAAAGAAGTTTCGAATAAAAAAAAACAAATACACATATAAATGGCAATATAACTATTTTTTGTAAAATATCTCGATACAATTTTTTTGATGTCCAATACAATTTCAAGTACGATAAACCTTTGTATAACATTTGTTTATGATACCTGTAAAATTACATATTAAATACTAAAGCTTATTATATTTATTTTTAAACCACCCTAATTTTCCTTACATTAATTTTTATTTTTATTAATAAATCTTTACATTGCATATACTACATCAAAATAAAATTGACAAAGGATTTTTTTTTTTTTTTGAATTTCACACAAATTACAAAATTCCTACAATCTGTTCCTTTAAAATATAAGAAGCATTATCTTCTGTTTTAATGGGAATATTTGATTTTTTTACACTGAACATACCAACACTTAATTTTTTACCACATTCAGAATGAAATTCTCGATAAACAATATCTTTTTACTAAAATGGTGCTGCGAATAAAGGCTTTAAAAATGTTGCATATATATATATATATATATAAATTTTTTTACTTATAACTTTACAAAAGATAAATGGTAATTTGCATTTCTAATGTTTGAAAATGGTTTTTAATTTATCTTCAAGTATAAACAAAAATGAGCCTGTAGTAAATTAAGTTATTTTTTCATTTCTGTAGTGAACGCTTTTCGAAATTTGTTTCCAAAAAGAATAAAATTATGTAGTAATACATATTTGTCCATATATATATATATATGTGGGAGACAACAAGGGGTCCAAGACGTTTGTCTTTCTTCACATTTATTTTAACATTAAACAAAAATTAATTAAAAAGGTAGCTATTTTAACAGATAAGTTTGACGATGATATGCAGAAGGTAACGCCTGCTCGCGCACCTCTCTCGTTCTCTCTCTGCTCCTCTCTTAAAAGTTCACAGTCTCCTAGTTTCAGTTTTTGTTTCACTTAGCTGCGCCTGCGCGCGAAGACTGCTTGGCTTTGGCTGCCACAACGGCCAGCCTGACTGTCCGCTGTCCGCAGCGATACGTCCATGGAGACCAGAGAATCTGAAACATACAAAAAAAAAGAACAGACAAAGACTATACGACAAATAAACAAAGATGTAACATA
Organism: Trichonephila clavipes; assembly: GCA_019973935.1. Classification (NCBI taxonomy): domain Eukaryota; kingdom Metazoa; phylum Arthropoda; class Arachnida; order Araneae; family Nephilidae; genus Trichonephila; species Trichonephila clavipes. The sequence goes on along the minus strand of BMAU01017818.1, from coordinate 93,694 downwards.
TCATAATTTTGCTGAACTAGACATTTTCTCCATCATGTGAAGGCATCTCTTCGACATCCGGAAAGTTCCACAGGAAAACACATTGTGTTTCACAGGCATAAGAACGTCTTTTTAACAAGTTGATCTTTGGTTGAACGCATCGATATTTTCCTCTGTAGAGTTCTGGACGTCTGTTCAAAACGATTTCTCTTTTTCCTTCGTTTCCACTGCCAGGGCTGAAAGATTCGTCGGAGCATTGCAAACCGTCTATATTTACTCTTCATAGGTGAAGGGTTATCAGGACATTTTTTTCTTATAATACTCAATTTTAACTTAGTACTCTTAATTTTATTACATTTATAATCCTTAATTAGAGAACTCAAATCATTTCTAGTATTAAAGTTTTTAACATGTGGCAAATCATAACTAGAGTTTTCTATCACATTTGAAACAGAAACAACATTAGGATAAGCATAAGCATGAGCACCTAAAGAGGATTCACTTTCATTCAATAAAACATCGCTCTTTGCGTGGCCTAGTTTTTTTATTTCAGAATATACACTGGGATGTATAATAATTTCTTCGGTCAAGGTCGGTGATATTGCCGTTCGAACACTTAGACCGGGAGAGTGTTGATTAAGAGAAAGATTTATCGGTTTAACTTCTACCATTCGCTGTTCGCCAAAACATGAACTTAATGTTATTATTTCTTCGGAAGGTGTTTGCACTCTAATTAGTGAGGAATTTAAAACTGGGATCTGGCAACCTGAATCAATCAAGGCTGTTACGGGCTGATTTTCTACAAAAATGCTTACGTATTGAAGATTTGCGACCTCACCGCTATTTTGTTTTTCGCTCTCGACTTTCAAAGTATTCACGTTTATTTTATTACGGATGTGGCTGTTAGATTCTTTAAGCTTAAAACGCTTCTCACAGTCTCTTGCGTAATGAGATGAATCACCGCATATATAGCAATTTTTATTTTCTCTTTCAAGATATTGGGGATAGTTCTCTTTAATCTTTGGTTTAAAGTTTTGTGATCTATTTTTAAAGGGGTCTTGGGTATATCCATAAGTAATAGGAATTTCTTTATGTGATCCGCTTCTAGATGAAATATAAATATCGCACTCTTTAGCTAAATCAATAGGCCTAAACCAATCTTCTGCTTCTCGAATGCCAATATGGGTTGCGGTTTCCTTATTTAAAGTTTCGAACTGTTTCCCTTCGACTTTAGCTGCAGGATTTAAATTTAATGCTTTATTTTTAGCCCTTTGAAGTTCGACTTCTTTTTCTAATTTTGCTAACTGTAGTTTCGCGAGCTCAATTTTCTGTTTTTCTAAAGTTACCTCTCTTTCGTTTCGCGATACTCTCTCATCTATACAGTTTTGAATTAAAGTTTTAACGAAATCTGGATCACTTTCAAATGTACTACTGTTCTCAATTTTAGTCTTTAGTTTAACTATGGTGTCCGTACTCTCCACAGTACCGTCTAGATCCTCAACAACTCTTATGAGATCCTCTTTAAGAGCGTTTTTATACATTTTAGAAAAATATGGAAAGATCCTACCTTTTTTTTTCTAGCTCCCTTGTTGTATCCCTTGCACGTACGATGTATCCAATAATTGAAGAAAAATTTCGATTCCACTGATTTCACCTCTTCGCAGGTTATATCGTTAGATGAAAAATAGTTCTTGAAATTGTTCGAATTGACACCTCTTCGCAGGTGTTTGTGAGTGGATCCAACCTCTACACAGGCGGATTTTCGTCGATGGGTTCCAACCACTACACAGGCGGAACGAAGTTTCGAAAAATGGCGGCGCTTCTCCTCCACGGACGGCTTTTGTTCACGTTCCAAACTTTGATCAAAATCGAAATTTTTTTTTTCAATCCCGGCCTCTACACAGGCGGAGTATTCATGCTGAGTTCAAACCTCTACACAGGTTGAACGAAGTTTCCAAAAAATGGCGGAGCGTCTCCTTCACGGACGCTTTTGTTCATTGTCCAGACTTTGGTTCAAAATCGAAATTTTATCGATCCCGGCCGAGCCCCCATAATTTGTGGGAGACAACAAGGGGTCCAAGACGTTTGTCTTTCTTCACATTTATTTTAACATTAAACAAAAATTAATTAAAAAGGTAGCTATTTTAACAGATAAGTTTGACGATGATATGCAGAAGGTAACGCCTGCTCGCCCACCTCTCGTTCTCTCTCTGCTCCTCTCTTAAAAGTTCACAGTCTCCTAGTTTCAGTTTTTGTTTCACTTAGCTGCGCCTGCGCGCGAAGACTGCTTGGCTTTGGCTGCCACATATATATATATATATAATACATTATATGTATATATATTTGTCTATATATATATATATATATATAATACATTATATATATACATATTTGTCTCTATAGTATATATATAATACATTATATATAGAGAGAGAGACAAAAACTTGTTTTATTATATGACATGTAGGGTTAAATATCAGATTCTTGTGTGTTTTTATTTTAGATAATTTAATACAGAAATATCTATTAACTACTCTGAAGATGAGTAAAGTAATTAAAATTTAAGTTAACTAAATATATTTTTTCTTTTTAGGTATGTTCTCTATATAATTTAATTTAAAATAAAAAATATTTACATTCCTGTAGATATCTATCCAAATTCCTTTTAGCAGAAGTTTCTTTTGGGAACACAAAAATAATATAGGAATGGGGCTGGCGACGATTTCTAAAAATGTTTGGTATTGAAAACAAGATTATTCACAAAGTGGTCAGAGCATAATAAGTGAGGAGATGGTTTAAAATCCTTACGCTTCATCATGTTAACTAAACACTCGAATTTTTTTACCGGGATATTAAAAACAGATTTTTTTCCTATACAATTATCTGATCTTTTACTGTAATCGAGTTATAATGTAAAAGAGCAAGAGCAAAATAGTACACAAAAGAATTGTTAGGTTAGAGTTAAGCGGGAGACAAACCAAAACATATTCACGTGGTCTCCTCATCACGGGATCATGACGTCACATGAATCAACCTCATATTCCCCTACAGCTAACTCTTCCGCGGGATTGGATTTTTGTGTTGATATTATGTATCCCGCGATAGAAGGCACCCGGCAGCGAACGTGTTAAGGACATACATCTATTTATGGACGAAGTAAAGTATCCTTTAAAAAAGCTGCATTTCACTTAAGATCCTTTTCTTGTACTACCTATACCTGTGTAAATCTGCATTTTCAATAAGAAATACAATTAAGACAACATATCAATCCCGTTTCACAGACAACCACTTGGAATCCAGTGCAAGATTAGCACTTAGTAATTATATACCGAGATATTCAAGACTGGGGTGGACAGTATGCAGACTAAGTCTTCTACTAAGACGATGAAATTCTACGAAAACTAACTTTAAATGAAATGATTAATTTTTTAATGTATTTTGAGTTGTTTGATAATAAATTCATCATTCGATAGTAATAAGTTTGTGGGTATAATTATTATGTTTGCATCTTGCGTTGTGCTTAAAACGTGGTTTTAAAAGAGTAAGTTTTTTTTTATAGTAATTATGTAGGTTAAGTGTATATTCTGTATTTATTATTGTTAGAATAGAAATGTTGTTGAGCCTTTTATTGTAGCTTACCACACCTATGCCAATGTGTGGATCATAACACCTTAAAAAATTTTTTGAAGTGGACCGTACCGTGTAAAAGTCTGCCCACCCCTGCTATATACTGTCTACTTTTAGAGATTTGAGTTAGAACCTACTTTTGCATAGGAGCGCAGGGTCTAAAAAATTTTCAGATTTATCTGTACCCAGGATCTCAAAGAATTTTAAGCCATCCCCAATCCAATAAATCAGATTCAAAAGCAAAAAGAAGATTCAATGTCTTTCTTATTTTCGACAATTTTTTACTACATTCTGCAGATACTTTTTTTTTTGCTCGCTGTTTAATAATTGTAGTTAATGTCAACTATAAAATTTTAAAACGATCTGCTAAAGAATTTTGTGGTCCAGGGTTACAGACCGATTGTCTTAAAAAGTTAAGTTTTTCACGAGCTAAGGAGAAAACGCTTTCATTTTCGACACTCTGCCATGCTTCACAAATTTTCAAAAACAAACGTTTTATTAGCCATACGTATAATGAACCTTACTTCTCTCAAGAAAGATAGCAAATGTTAAAATCATTTAAAATATCTTTCGTTGTAGAGAAGGATGAGATAAGAAAGGAATTTCCTGTCCTTTACAAAATTCACGTGATAGGTTAAAACCATCAGGGGTGGCTCTAGGGCCGGACAAACTGGACCTCTGCCCGTGGCGGCAAATTTTAAGGGCGGCATTTGGAACGAATTTGAATTTTTTTTTAAAATTGATATATTTTTTGAAATATTATTTAATGTGAATTTAGTATTCCATTTAACGTATCTTATTTTCTTATTTTGTACTCTGTATGCTTAGTGTCAGTTTTCCTTTATGCTGAAATTTGAAGGGATCGAGGCGGGAGTATATGTTGAATCATGAAATTAGACATGTGTACACATCTTTCACTGGGAACTTTCTACCCATCTCTGAGAGGGTCAATACGGACATTCCTTACACCATACGATGTCCGGTGTCAGCTATCCAAAAGGGGATAGGGGTAATAAGAGATTTTGCTACAGAAAGCCACGGGAGATATTTTATTTTAGCCTTAAATGTACTTACTTTAAGTTAAAATAAACTCTTCTGATTCACACACACACACACCATCAGTAGAATTTTTTTTAGAGAACTTGGCCTGTGTGTGTGTGTGTGTGTGTGTGTGACATGGGTGATTCTCTCTCTTCCATTTTACTCTTTTGAAATAATAACAGGTAACTATGTCCTCAATTTTAAATCATTTTGTATTTTTTAATAATTAAAGTGATATATATATATATATATATATACAGTGGCGCACACAGGGGGTCCAGAACCCCCAAAGCCCTTGATTTTTTTCCTGATTGATTATAATTCTAGGTACATAGTACGTAAAATTTAATTAAGTATTTGTTATTAACGATTAATTTTATCAATTAATGCTAATTATTTATTCAATAATTAGTTTTTTACTGTATTTTGTTCCCGGAAATCGACAAAATCAAAAGGAGCATGATACAAGAATGGTGAATTTTCGACCCCGGACCCCCTGAAAAATTTCTGTGTGCGCCACTGTATATATATATATATATATTGTTATGCTATCTTTTTGTTCGCAAGAATTATTCAGGTTTCATGAAAGTGTATCTATGTGAACCAGTAGCGCACACAGGAGTTTTTCAAGGGGAGGGGGGTTCCGGGGTTGAAAGTTCACCATTCTTGTATCATGCTCCTTTTGATTTTGTCGATTTTCGGGAACAAAACAGAGTAAGAAACTAATTTTTGAATAAATAGTTAGCATTAATTAATAAAATTAATCATTAATAATAAGTAATTAATTAAATTTTACGTACTATATACTTAGAATTATAATCAATCGGGAAAAAAATCAAGGGCTTTGGGGGGAGGTCCGGAACCCCAGCCCCCTCCCCCTTTGTGTGCGCCATTGATGTGAACAATTTATCTTTTTTAATTATAATTTTTTTTTTGCTTTAGAGGGAAAGGGGACATTTTTCATTTTTACCCGGGGCGGCAAAACTGCTAGAGCCGGCCCTACACTCATGATTCATCTGCACCTATAAAGTCTAATAATGGGCTACACCCTTTCGCGTCAAAATTTGCTGTTTACAAGAAAAGTCTTTCTCTGTTCCGCACAAAAAAAAAATATGTCATTTGAAAAGAAATCCAATTTTTTTCTAATCCAAATTAATATTAAAAAATTCGGCTTTTGAAATAATTCTTTAATTTGTGGTTTATTATTCTTTTAATCGGGGAAAAGGAAAAATTCGTTAAATCGCGAAATTCAGGGTTCGAGGAATCTTCGACTGTATTTGCAATGTGGCCAGTTCTGGTTGTTTTAGTAGGCTACAGACTTTGGGCAATAAACAAATGAAAATAAATAATTTAGTAGTAATTTTCTCATATATTTTATTATTGTGGTGAATTATTCAAACACAAATTCAAAAACTTACTTCTAAAATGTCAATTCAAAAGAGCTTGACAAAAAAGAAAATAAATGAATAATATAAGCGAAGCGATTTATGCTCTGAAATAGATGAAAATTCTGTAAGTGAGAAGCATACTCATACGAAAAATTGGACACACTGACTCTGGGTTATTCGACACTGACTATGGGGAAGAGTATATTGGGAATACGCATAAGGAACGAAAAAGAATGAAATAGCTGTTAAGTTTCGAACACTGATGTGAAGAGAAAAAGAGCCGTCAGAATAATAAAAAAATCAATAGTTGTTGAATTATTTATTTGTCTTATTTAACAATCAGTTGTAGTTGTTGGACGAACGAAAGCTGTCAGAGCCAGAGGCAGGTTGAACTTCTACACGATAGATGGTGACACCACCACCACAATTTAGGCATGGAACTGGAAGGGAGGGAAATATTATCCAGTCCCCTGTACCCGTTGTTTCTGCTGCGTCCATCCACAAGACTTTCGGACCCACTCTTTTAACGAGCACGTACTCTGTGTGTACTCGGAGGGTATTTGATCGAAGCCAGGGCTTCCGGTTTGGAGTCCAATGCTCTAACCACTAGGCTACCTACGGCCCCAAAAAATCAATTGAAGGAACTATTTGACAAAAAATTCAAGGAGGCTCTAAACTAGGAAAACCCTTACTTCGTACTGTTTCTAGAGAAATATCAGGGACAATCAGTGGCGTAATGGAGAATATTAGGGTCTCCTGCAACAGTGTCGTAATATGCACCCCTCCGCATCGTGAGGGGCCCTGGACTCTGCGAGGCCCAAAGCCTGACTGACGCTAAGTATGTGTATTTAACAAATTTGTAAAATGTCAAAGACACACAAAATCTGACATTGCAGGGGGCTAATATTCTTCGTTATGCAGCTGTCCTGCCAAGTCACGTTTTAGACCCCAAGCCAGATAGATCTTACAAAGGATTTCAAAACCATAACATAACATAGTCTTAGGGCCCCCTAGAATCCTGGGCCTTCTGAGAAGAGAAGGTGTACATTACGCCAATGGGATATGCGAAACGCAATACTATGAAAGCCTAATAAGGAGTGCATTTTCGATAAAATACAAATACTGCAAGAACGAACAAATTTTATTTTATACTGAATTTCGATATCAATGTAAAGTACTGAAATAAAATATAGTGCTTTGTATTTCTATTTTTCTTTCTAAAAATGTATATGCTTAAGATAAAAAAATTAATTAAATAAAAGTTTTCTAATTATTACATGACAATTAAGGTAGGAGCCCAATTTACGCCAAAAATTCCCAATATAATTTTAAAAATATTTTGTTACCTTTAAAAATGGAATATCATGTCAACCTGGAAAAGTTTTTGGATTTTGAATGGGAAAATGTTTTTAAAGAAATCACATTTTTCCTAGAAAAACTACAAAAAAAAAAAATTCAACGCTAGATTTCGAATTATTTGTAGATAAGCGGCAATAAAAACATAACTAAATGCATCTAGGTAATTGTAGGATTTAAAACAAACATAAGTACCCACATATTCCATTAAAAAAAATTCATTCTAAGAGCAGTCAGTAGACTAAAAATCTTCATATTATCGGTTTTAAGTTTTGATATTTCTTAAATCTCTAATTCATGACCTTTTCAGGGATCTAACATATTTGCCATTTTACGAATTAGAAGTATGTCAAAATGACTTGTAACAGCTTGGTATAGAAAGCTGACATTGAAAGCTACATATTAAACTAGTGTACACTTTTTTTCATTTATTTCCATGCTCATTGTATAAATGTCAAGCACAGACTTTTTTTATTTAAAATTTTTATTATTATTTTTTTTCTTGCCTCGTCCTACTTCTATTCTCCCCATGGAAATGATGTACTTCGAATTCTTTACAATTGATCGTACTATTATTTTTGTTGCTTGTGTTGTCTACAGCTTAAAAACTTTAACTGTAACCGACATATTCATTTTTTAAATTTTATTTAACTGTTGTATAACTTTTATTTTTAATTTAAAGTAAAAGTTATATAACATGTTGATTATTTTGATTATTAATAAATAAATTCTACTTGCTCATCTTATCCCCTCGATGTTACTCCACTATCTCAAAGATCTGTACAGTAAAACGTTGTTTATCCAAATCAATTGGGACCGGACACCGTTCGGATAACCGAACACCGAATGCGATCTATGCATTATATGAAACCGGACACTATACGAATATTGAAAATCACATCACATGCGGGAAACGTGCTTGAAGAAAAAGCAAAATAGGTGCAAAATGTCGCAATTTTACATTTATTGTGGAAAATAATCACTTAGTTTTCTCTGTTCCAATGTACAACTTCGTTTTTTCGCTGCGAGATCTCTGAAAAAACTGGTCCGGATAAACGACGTTCTACTGTATTTACAATACTTCATTCACGATTCTAAGTTTTTACTTTTTACGATTATGTATATTACGTTAAACATGCATAATAATATTGATGTTGAGTTTAAAATGTGAATACTGTCAACAAATAGATGTTTAAACAGTATTCGAGCATTCCTTAGATCAACATTCATAAAGAGAGATACACAAAATTACTATTATACAAAACTATATATGCATCCAACCCTGATCTATGTTTCTAAGACTTGGTCCCTCTCAAAGGAATAAAAGGTAAATATCGACTTTTGGGAGTGAGAGATTCTGAGAATCATTTTTGGGGGACTTAAAAAAGAACAAATGTTGAAAATTACAAAAATTATAAGGACTGTAGCGTCGGCTCATTAGATGAACACTTCATGACAATACTTGTCAAGTTTGATGTACGGGGATGAGCAGAATGCCCAGATGGGACATTGTATTCTTCCAAAAGAGACCGTGTATTCTTCCCTCATACCTGTTGTCAAAACATATATTTAGCCATTTCTGGAAACCGTTTTGTTGATAAAACCCCTCTTGTCAGAAACCCAGTTGACTTTTCACCACACCAATTTATAGAAAGGATACTCCGGTTAAACAGTTTATATTATTATTTCGTTACTTCGAACACGGGGACGCGAGTTATTTGAATGAAAAAAATGTCGGCCTATTGTATAAAGGCATACCCTGGAGGTATCCTCATTGTCAAAATGACAAATCGATTGATAGACCCTCCATATGGTACACGAGATACAGCGACGTTGATCTCAGTAACGCCATCCTGTTATCTCAAAAAACCAATGGAGTTGGGATGAAGATGAGGAGTGACGTATGCAGATCCGCTACGCTCGCCAATCAGAGATTATTGGGGGCAGGAAAGAGACCAGCCCAGGGGGTTTAAAGGTTTGGCACGAAATGGGACAATAATCTTCCGCGTCAGCTTTTTTTTTCTTTTTCGAACACACGTGATAGAGGCTGTGGGAGTACCCCAGAAAGGAACTGTGATGACCTCTTAAAGATGGAATGACGGTGTCTGAAGTGAGTCACTTGAGTGATCTGATCGAGCGAGACCAGAAAAGGGGTTGCGGGGACAGCCGCAACCGGGAGACTATCCCCTGAAAATCTAAGAACATTGTTCTAGTTTTGAACTTTCCTCCAGTAAAAGGCTGTAAAGATTAGCACTATTAATAATGAATTCGAAATTTTTAACTAATTTATAAATAAAAGGCCTTTTGGACAATAGCTATGGGATCCTTCTCGCTATTAACTAATGAAGTAACTTTCAAGGCTCACACTATGCTACAGAACAATAATGTAATAAAATTCATCAAATTAAGCAGAATTAGTTTGTATGGTATAATAGTCACCTGGATACTACTCTCATGGACATAAAAATTAGCACACTAAGAAGTTGTTAAAATAAAACAAAATTTTACATGCGTAATGACTACTTTTATTTAAGTAAATGATTAGAAAATTAAAGAAAAAAGACCATTCATATTTCTGAGAAAAAAGCAAAAGAACGGAGGATTTAATACCCTGTTGAACTCCCTCTAGCGCGAATGCACAGTGCGATACGATCGGGCATTGAGGTATACAAGTTCTGTATAATGTCTTGAGACATTTCGTTCCATATTTGCGGTAACCTTGCCTCTAGTTCGTTAAAACTCCTTGGATGCCCAACACGCCGCCCCAAATGATTTCAGATATGCTCGGATGGGGACCAAACTGTGGATTGGGCAGGCCAAGGAAGGGTAGCAACAGTGCGGAGACAGTCTTGTGACACCCTTGCCATGTGAGGACAAGCATTGTCTTGTTAAAATATGGCTCCTGTGAGCCGTTGCAACACATGTGGTTGCAGGATGTCATGGACATACCCCTAAGCTGTCCTGGTGACACGGATCAATAACTATGGGTGACCATATATTGTGGGCAATGGCATCCGAAACCATTACATCAACTGTATGAATGGTGTGTCGCTGTAAAGCAAAGAAAGAATTGAGGTGTTCGCCACGGGTTCTCACCACACGAACACGATTGTCATCATTGTTGAGATTGAATCTGGATTCGTCGCTAAAGACGACCTGGTTCCATTACACCCTTGCCGTGTGAGGCCGAGCATTGCCTTGTTCAAAAATGGCTCTTCGGCGCCTTTGCATGAGTGGCAACACATGTGGTTGCAGGAAATCATGGACATACCGCTGGGCTATCATGGTGCCACGGATCAATACTAGGGGTGACCGTGTATTGTAGGCAATGGCACCCTATATCATCACACCAGCTGTGTGTCGCTATAAAGCAAAGGCAGGATTGAGGCGTTCATCACGGGGTCACCACACACGAACACGATTGTCATCACTGCTGAGATTGAATCTGGATTCGTCGCTAAAGACGACCTGGTTCCATTACACCCTTGCCGTGTGAGGCCGAGCATTGCCTTGTTCAAAAATGGCTCTTCGGCGCCTTTGCATGAGTGGCAACACATGTGGTTGCAGGATATCATGGACATACCGCTGGGCTGTCATGGTGCCACGGATCAATACTAGGGGTGACCGTATATTGTAGGCAATGACACCTATATCATCACACCAGCTGTGTGTCGCTATAAAGCAAAGGCAGGATTGAGGCGTTCATCCCGGGGTCACCACACACGAACACGATTGTCATCACTGCTGAGATTGAATCTGGATTCGTCGCTAAAGACGACCTGGTTCCATTACACCCTTGCCGTGTGAAGCCGAGCATTGTCTTGTTCAAAAATGGCTCTTCGGCGCCTTTGCATGAGTGGCAACACATGTGGTTGCAGGATATCATGGACATACCGCTGGGCTGTCATGGTGCCACGGATCAATACTAGGGGTGACCGTGTATTGTAGGCAATGGCACCTATATCATCACACCAGCTGTGTGTCGCTATAAAGCAAAGGCAGGATTGAGGCGTTCATCACGGGGTCACCACACACGAACACGATTGTCATCACTGCTGAGATTGAATCTGGATTCGTCGCTAAAGACGACCTGGTTCCATTCCGCCGCAGTCCAGTTTCCTCGTGCGCGGCACCACTCCAAACGGAGGCATCGATGGGTGGGCTTCAAGGGCAGCCGCGATCCCAAATATCCTTCAGCCAGGCGCCTTCGTATGTTCGAAAAGACACAGGGGCCCCTAGTGAAGGTGCTACTTGTGCCTGGATGGCGGCCGATAAAGCAGTTGGGTGTACGCATGCATTTCTTACGATGTGGTGGTCTTCTCGACAACTGGTCTGTCGAGGGCGTCCTGAGCCTGGTCTTGGTGTAAATGACATCTCTCAGATTTACTGGTCCCAACACCTCCTCACAACACAATGAGAGCGGCCTGATTAATGAGCTACTCGCGTAGCTGAATACCCAGCTTCCATCATGACGATTATTCTCCCCCTCTCAAATTGCGACAGCTGCTCATATTGTCTTCAGAAACGGTGTAATGGTATGTCTACCTCAGCTCTTTCTTTGTAAACGATTCAGCATACTCAAACAAGCTTTGGTTACCTGTTTTATACTCCACGGAGAACGACGTTAAACGCCCTCTACCGGCTATACACAATGCGCAATCAAGCTGTATTTTTAATCATTTGCATGTCTCTACGACATGTACCTTCATGCCAAGTTTCGTTACGATCCTGCAATTATTTCTTGGTGAGCTAATTCTTTTGTCCAGAGTGTGTTCTAGGCCAACATCAAACAAAAATTTATGGATAGTAGAACTGGAGGACGACTAAGACTACGATGAATAGATTCCATCAACATTGACTTCAACACTTAAGGGTATGGAACTGGTGACAAGCAGAACTGCTTAGAAAAATGTTCTGGAAAAGGACAATGCCCATCTGGAGCTGTTGAACCAACAATGATGACAATGATATACACTGCTGCCCACCGTAAATGCAACACCAAGAAAGACAAGAGATAGCACAACAAAATTTATTTTGTAAATAACATGTTGACCAAGTATCAAATGATTAAATTTATAGACTTCTGTGAAGTGTGGTTCCTGCCAGAATCAGTACCCAGAGTAGCCGTCATTGTTGGAGATCACTGCTGCCAAACGCCTCGGCATTGATTCAAAGAGACTTTGGACGTATTCTTGGGGTACAGCAGACCAAGCAGCTTCTACACGGTGCCAAGTTGATCTGGTGTGGCAGCTGGGGGTGTAATCTTGGTCAATCGTTGAGCAACCATGGACCGCATGTTTTCTATTGGCGAAAGATCCGGGGAGCGAGCCGGTCAGGGAAGCAATCCAATCTGGTGATTGACGAAGAACCTTTGTACAATGCGTGCCATGTCTGGTCATACATTATCCTGTTGAAATATAGCTGTGGCCAAGCCCTGAAGGTAAGGAAGGACAACTGGCTCCAACATCTCGTAGATGTAGCGCTGGCTGTTTAAGTACCGGCAATGCGTAATAGAGGAGTGCGAGAGTGGTATCCAATACCGCCCCATACCATAGTACCCGGTGCAGGACCAGTGTGGCGGTGCATAGGGCAGCTGTTCAGCATCCTCTCTCCACGATGTCTCCAGACTAGAATCCGACCGTCATGGTGTTGCAGACAGATGCGTAACTCGTCAGTAAAGACAACTTCATTCCATTCTGCCATCCACATCCTTCTTATCGCACCATTGGCGGCGGAGACGTCTGTAGTTCTGCGTCAAGGATAGACCAAGCAATGGACGTCTTGCGGACAGACCACTCTGCTGTAAACGGCGTCGAATGGTACGCGCAGGCACTGGATGATGCGTTACAGACTCAATGTGATGTGCTATGGTTCGTGATGTGACAGAGCTATCCGTCACTGCCATGCGCACAATTTGCCTGTCCTCACTTGAAGTGGTACACTGAGGTGGATGCGATCGACCACGTCGGTCTGTCGTATCCTCCTGCACCCAACGGTCACATATCCGCATTGCAGTTGTTTGGTTTCGTCCAACACGAATACCGATTTTCCTGAAAGATAATCCACAATATCTCTCGGTAGGCCACTATCCTTCCGTCGCACTCGGATACTTGATCAAAAGCCGATCGCTGTTTTCTACGAGACATAACTGATCGTTTTTTGAAAATACCACAAGAGAAACACAATTGCCGAACTTGAAATCGTTAAAATCTCCAAGCCTTAAATAGCGCTTTGAGGTGGGGCCGCAGGCACGCGTGATGTGTGTCTGTGCTGAAATTCTAATCATTTGCACACACACACACACATAACTCACCTCCACTAATGCATGTTGTAAATTTCATGTTATTTGCATGCTTTCTTCAGGATGTTGCATTTACGGTGGCCAGTAGCGTGTAACAGTGGTCTTCAAACTTTTCAACTAATGGAACCCCTGGAATTTGAGGGTGCTTTCGTGGAACCCTAAGAATTAAAAAAAGTGTTTTCATGGAGCCCCATGCCCTACACATACTTCGAAAATATGTGTCAAAATAATATTTAAAGTAGATCAACATATGTTATAAGCTTTTTATGAAAAGTCAATTAAAAAAATATTGCATGCATTATTAAAAAAAATTTCTAATCTCATTTTTTTAATATAATTTATTTTTAATAATATTATTTTGTGATTCAAGTGTCACCTGCCAATGCATTATATTTAGCTTTGGGGATATGCTAGTATTTTTTATATTTACAAACTGTCAATGTGTAGGTCTATTGAGATTAAATGCAATCGCATTACAGATTCTGATTTTAAAAAAAAATTATATACTTTGTTTTTGTTGCCACTTATGTTGAGAAATATATTTCACTTAAACACAGTGAATGACATTAAATTGTTTATAGCTGTGTGAGAAATATCGTGAATTTTACAGGAGTTTGCAACCTAAAATTTAGAAGCTGTTCTTGCTTAAAATTAGATTTTAACATCGAATATTTTGATATGTGTGTGTGTTGCTTCGTTTTTTAGTCATTATATATGTTTTTTCCCCAAATGCAAAACTATTTAGTAAATGCAAAACTATCTTCCGTAAAACTATTTAGTTTTGCAAGTCATTATGCTAATTAACGAGTATAAAATTATCTCGTGGAACCCGTGATAGTAAACAATAGAATATTCATAATTTAGTAGGAAGTATATATATAAAGATAAAACGCGTGCGCATTTTAATATTTTTTTATTATATTATAATAAACGTTTAAAATGTGTTGCAAAATGAAGTGATGATATATAAGTAAAATTTTCAGTTTTAATGAATAGGGTGTACTTTAGATACTTGTAACTATACAAACTTCATAGAGAACGTGAATTCATTTTGTATACATATTTATTTCTTTTTGATTTTTTTATTGTGACTCATGGAGCTCCAGGGTTAATTGGAACACAGTTTGAAGACCACTGATGAATAAGAATAACAATAATTTTTTTAAAAAATTGTAGTATATATAAAATCATTGCCTTCAAAATCTTTAAATTATGATCATCCCAAGTACTTCAAAGTAATTCCACCCAGACAGGATTGTCACTTGACCATGGTTCAAAACTACAAGGTCCGTCGCCAATAGCCCTCGTGCAGCCTAAATAAGTCACTCTTTCCCAGATGGGATAGTGACTAATGACACTAACTGTGTGATAACCCCCCTTCGGGTGAATATCTCTTTAAGTATCAGCATGAGCTAGAGGTGTAGGATTAACGGAAGAACTAGAAGCATACATTATCTTAATATGGCTTTATAAGATACTTAACTTAATCCTTTAACAAATTAGATTATAATATATATATATATATATATGTGTGTGTGTATGTGTGTGTGAGAGAATCTACGGTGGCAAAACACACAATTTATATAATACCGAATTAACCTAACCCGGACCACTATCAATTACTGACTCACCTAAACTCAATATCAATACTATCACTCATCCTAATATTAAACAGGCAATCCTACCTTGTTGTAGTCTGAAGAAGCGATCACAACAATCTTAGATGAAGACGTGTAATTACTCGAGTGCAATGGTATGCACCTTGACTCAATGCATCTCTATCACGTATAATTTCTGCTAGTCGCCACGTAACGTTTTCCAAAACTTCTTCACGCTTGAACCACGGATTATGTTTACGTTCCTCTGATTGCCATCCCGCTTACTCTAACTTCTGATACTTAAAAGCTTCCTAGTTTTCATCTTTCTTTCACGCTTCACTTCTTGGATTTCGTTCGAAAAGAGATGCCATTAATTCTGGCCCCAAAGAACCCAAAGAATATGTTAAAGAAAAGACGCGTGAGCCCGTCACAACTGCTGTGCCGAAGGACCTGGGTTCGAATCCTGGAGAAAATAGGGATGTTTGTAAATGTATAGTGCAGTGTTGGTGCCCCTTTATGGATCAACGTACCATTTTTTCCCCAAAGAAATGTTTAATGAGGTACAGACGTGCCGTCAAATAATTTTGACTTGTGATTTTTGGAAAAATAATAAAACTAAATACTAACAAAAAACTCAAAACTCTTTATTTACAGCGAAAAAATACATTTTGCACTGTATAGTAGTAAATGTTTTAGCTATACGTGTAATTCAATTTAAAGTAACATTAGAGTGACTCCTGTTGTTACAGATTAGATGACAATCTTATATCAGGATTGTAAAATGTTACTTTTAGCAGAATGCATGCTGAATTGGAGTCATCTGCCAAACGTTTTCTAAACGAGTCTTTAATGTTATTCATCTATGAAAATAATGACTCGCAGGCATAAGTAGATGAAAATATGGTTAAAGTTGCAAGGGCCAGCTTCTTCAAACAGTTAAATGTATCTGGAATCGAATTCAATTTCATGTTTTTCAAAAATTTCGTTGCTGGCATTTTTACTTATATCGCTTGTTGATCTTTCTGTTTCAATAAATTCCAAGTTTTTCCAAGTTTCAATAAATTTTTGAATCCATGGACTGGAAATATATCAGTTGCATTTCAAATTTTTCAATTTCTAACCATTCAAATTGGGACGAGTTCAGTTTATCAAATGAAGTTACAACAGGGCTCATAATAAACTTGAGCGTTTTCCTATAATTCTTTGAACTGAGAAAACCTCGCTGAAAATACTTTGATTGAAGAATCAATTACGGAAATAAATTCTTCAATAACTTTTTCCTCGTCTGGTTTCTCATGTAAATCTAATACTTCATTGTGAACTAAAATTCAAACCGTTTTGATTGGCGACGTGCCCGAAATATTGTGTCGCGTGCCATCAATGGCACGCGCACCATTGGTTCGCCATCCCTGGTACAGTGCCTGTGAGGCATGTGAGTACTCTAAATACGCGGCGAGCCGAAAATATTCTCGAGAGGTTGTTGAAAGGGAAAGACGAGTGTGAGAGACTCCTGAACAACCGTGGGTGTTCTTCCTTGTAAAAGGGATGGAACGTAACGAAATTGTACGGTAACCTGCATGATTCTCAAAGGATGCTGCCAAACGATAGACGTAATTCAGCCCTTCCTCCTCCCCCTGCCACGATGAATTTTGTAAGCCTCGATCCTATGTTATTGTCAATCGCCTGGGATAAATAACAACACATTTAGAACGGCTAACGCAACGACGGCTATTTAAAGTCCCCCATGCCGCAAAGGCACTATACATTTACAAACTTCCATGTCTTCTCCGGGATTCGAACCCAGTCCCTACGGCACAGCAGTCAGCGTCGTTAACCACTATACCGGATGGGCGACAAAGGTGTAAATAAATAATTTATAAAAAGTATGTCATCACAATGCTTACTTTTTCAATGACGTGCTTATATAAACTGTATTAATTTCGAAAATGTGTTAAGTATTCTTTTTAAGCAAGTTTCTTAGAGATTGTTAAATTGCCTCCCATCATTAAGCATATCATCCTTCACATCTCCCTGTTAAGCTGAATTGCTATTTATTAACTTTCATGATTACGATATGCGCTTTTTACATGCGATATACAATCACAATTTTTTGTGACGATGAAGAATTTCTTTATTTTTGATAATCATCGTCATTATTAATAATGACAATGCGATACATATTGGTAAAACTGCAAAAAGACCAATTTTTAAGCATAGAAATAAATAAATATTTATATAATAGCATATTTTAAACATACGAAAATAGAAAGTAAGTTGGAAACTTGTCGTATAATCCAGCGTATAACATGCACTAATACTTTCAAATTGTAATTTTTAATTCTTAGGATGTATTCGCCGTATAACACTCCCTTTTTTTAAGGAACCTAAAATGCGCATATGTGACAGTCTTATCATTTGAAATAAGCCTAGAAATAATGTGTGAGTGGATAAAGTGGATAATAAAAGCATGGAATGAAAATAAATCTGACATAATTTTAAAAAATGTCATTTAAAAATGTAGTATATGTAGCAACCTATAGATGGAACGGAAGATGATTATTTATTTATGAATCAGAAATGACCGTGATGGTGAAATGATGAAACAGAATTCGATTATGTGTTTCAAGAAAGAAGACGAGTATAACGGGGGGGGACTGTTGATATTATCTAATAATAAATTACATAAAGCATGAAATATAGTGCTCATTTCTTTTAAACAGCGATCGCAAATTTTTTGATTTCACGGGCCAGTAAAGTCATAATTTAAATCCTGTGGACCACTAATAAGATTTTTTAAGTGTTCAATATATTAATAAAAAAAATTGTGATCTAAGAACACATAAAATGTACCTAGTTAATAAAATGAAACTATTAATTGTAACAAATTAAAATAAAACGGATGAGGAATTTAGAAAAGTCAAACTAATTTTATCCCAATAAATATCAAATAAAAGAAAATATGCACATGGTTAAGATTTAAGATCATACCTGTTTTAAATGCCACCACAATGTACAAAAGAAAATACACAAAATTTCCTTATAATGAACGAACGAAAATAAGATCGATCGCGAGCGACAGCGAGCGGGCGCTTCTGCTCAGAATGAATGGCAAAGAGGGACGGAGGCCAACATGAGAAAGAAGCCCAAAACTGGGGAGGGGCGGGGCAACAAGAGGAGGCAAAGCCAACCAGGACGCGACGTGGGCGGAGCCAAACACGAAACTGGGAGAAACGGTCAGAACGACAAACGACACGGACGAGAGCGGACGGAAGCAGGAGCTGCAAAAGAAGGGAACAAGGAATCGGAACAAAACAAGATTAGTATGGTTCACAGTTCATGAGTGCACGAGAAATAGA
This sequence comes from Trichonephila clavipes, assembly GCA_019973935.1. Taxonomy (NCBI): domain Eukaryota; kingdom Metazoa; phylum Arthropoda; class Arachnida; order Araneae; family Nephilidae; genus Trichonephila; species Trichonephila clavipes. The sequence goes on along the minus strand of BMAU01017818.1, from coordinate 75,048 downwards.
CTAAAATTGCAAGAGGAGGGGGAAGGCGAGAGCTGGCTACGGGGGTTTAAGCGGTTGAGACCACTTTGTCGAATTGTAGGCAAATTTGTGTTTGCTATTGGGGATAGTGAAAATTGTTTGTGCCTGAATTAGTGGATTTGGATGATTCTCGATAGTCCTAAAGACGTTACGTGAGAGTTTTGTGATGTAATCCCCAATAGGGTCTATCTTTAAATCGTGATGTAAAACACTGTTTCTGATGTACCAAGGCGCATTTGTCATGATACGAAGAATCTTATTCTGCATAGTTTGGACTTTTTGATAGTGGTAGGGGCCGCCGCTCCCCAAACGGGGGCGGCGTACGTTAGCACTGGGCGGAGAACTTGCTTATAAAGCAAGACCTTGTTTTTAAGTGAAAGCGGTGACCTTCTTCCAATCAGCGAAATGCTGAGATGGATTTTGGTCCAGAACTTATCACAAATATATTTGGTGTGTTGCCTGTATGTTAGAGAACTATCTAAGAAGAGGCCCAGGTAACGTACCACGTTAACCCACTCGATATCTTCGTCGAATAAGGATAAAGTTTTAGGAATTATATTGCGCCTGTGTTTTCTAAAAACAATTGCTTGTGTTTTGTCGACATTTATCGCTATACGCCAGTCTGTCAACCAAGATTCAAGAGTGTGAAGGTATCGTTGGAGTGTACATTGAGTGTATTTAAGGTTCGCTCCTTGGGCGAGGACCGCAGCGTCGTCTGCAAATAAACAGATACTGACACTGGGATGATGGGGAAAATCATAAGTGTAAATATTGTATAGGTAGGGCGAGAGACAAGACCCCTGAGGACATCCTGCCTCTGGAAAGCCCTTGTTCGAAAAGTCAAAATTAATTTTGACTCTGAATGACCTGTTTTTGAGAAAATTGTGTATAATTTTAACTAGGTACTCAGGGAAGTTTAATTTAATCATTTTATAGATGAGCCCATCATGCCACATCTTATCAAATGCTCGTTTGACATCGAGAAAGACCCCTACAGTGAAAAACTTATAAGTGTACCCTTCATTAATTATGTTTGTGACTCTAATCAGTTGGTGAGTGGTAGAGTGATTGTTTCTGAATCCACACTGCTCCGGAGGGATACAATTGATTGTATCACAGTGCTGTTTGATTCTATTAAGAATTATCTTCTCATAAATTTTAGCCGTGGCACATAGTAAACTTATAGGACGATAATTTTGAGCAAGCTTATGATTTTGGTTAGGTTTAGGTAACATGATCACATTAGCCGATTTCCAGAGTGAAGGAAAAAATCTATGCTTAAGGCAGGTGTTGATTATTTTAGTGAGGTGTGTAATAGCATTAAGTGGCAATAGCTTTAAGGCATAATTTGGAATATTATCTGGGCCGGAAGCTTTTTTGTTTTGTAATTTATTGATAATTTTAGAGATTTCAGCTGGACTGGTGAGCGGTGGTACTTGCATACTGGAGTTAGCAAGGAAATCTGAAGTTTCAGACTCTACTAACTCTATGATTTGGTCGTTGTAAGGCTCCGCATTTTCTTGAAACGTAGCCTCGAGATTGTTTTTAAATTCTTCGGCTTTTTCGTCGTCCGAATAAAGGATGCCGTTCCTGCCAGCCAGCGGGGGGATAATAGTCGGCTTTTTAACAAGCTTCCGTTGGAGGTTGTAAAGGGAGTTATCTTCGGGATGTAAATTAGTCAACAAATTATGCCAAGAATTGTTCCTATGCTCACTAATTTGAGTTTTAATTTGCCTCTGCAGGGAGTTAACTTCTCTCTTAAGGAGAGGGTTCCTGGTGAGCTGCCATTGCTTACGAAAACGGTTTTTAATTTTAATTAACTCCCTGATGCGGTGTGGAAGTCTTAGGTGTGGGGTACTAATAACTTTAGTGACAGTGGTAGCGGAGATAGCACTAGTGATCATGCCAGTGAAGTTGTTAATTGCATTATCAATATTGTTAGTATCAATGATAGGGTTACCAGGAATAGAGTTAAAAACTATTTCTTGAAATTTAATCAATTAGTAGACTTGAGGGTACGGAGATTTTTAGGTAAGGAATTATTAAGAGCTAGATCAATTAAAACAGGGTTATGATCGCTACTTAAGTCGTTAACAGAGTTAATATCTTCCAAGATTAGATTTTTAGCAAAAGCAATATCAAGAATAGAGCATGTGCCACGGGCTGCATAGTATGTGGGAGCAGTGGGTGCCATGATTTCAGGGCATGGGTGCTCGCCCAGTTGTAAAGAGTGTTTCCATGAGTGTTTGGGCGCCCTGGGTTCCAACATGGGTGGTGAGCATTAAAATCACCAAAAAGCATGACCTTGGGACTGGCGTTGAGAATAGCATCAAGCTCCGACGTGTTAATATGATTCCTCGGAGGCTTGTAAATGCACGACAACGTGAGGTGAGTGTTGTTTCCTAGCTCGATCCTAACAGTAGTGTTTTCAAATGTGCTTGTATTGAAAGAGACAACGTGATGCCTGAGTGAGTTTCTGACAAAATGGCCGTACCACCTCCCGGTGGGATAAACGGTCACTGCGGTGACAAATATAATTGGGAAGCTTGAAGGAATCAGCGGGACCCAGATGAGTTTCCTGTATACCTATAATATCTGGGTCTTCGTCACACAAAAAATTCCTCAATTCTCCTAACTTGTACTTGACGCTATTGGCGTTCCAGCTCAGAACACGAAGAGAAGAATTATTGGGGTTAGAGGTATTAAATATTGTCGCCTAGTTTGTTCATGATTTTCTGGAACATAGTTCCGAACTGGCTCATCATCGTAGACATCTGCTCCATAAGTACCTTGGTTTCAGAAAGCGATTCGCTACTGTTTTTGCTTGAACTTTCTTGATTTTTTTTTTTTCATTTTTATTTTCATTTTCAGTTTTTTTATTTTTTTTTTTCCTCAAAAGCTTTCGCTCGCTCATGCCAAACATTTTTGGTAGGGGGCTTGCTGGGCTTAAGGTTTTTGGGTTTTTTCACACCCTGAAAAAGTTCGCCGGGTGGGGACCACCACAATTAGCGCACTTTGCCGGGGCATCGGGTTTTGTGCAGTCTCTCGTCAAATGACTTTGACTGCATTTCAAGCATTTTGGCTCCCTGTTACAGAAGCGCGAATGATGGTAGAAAAGCTGGCACCTGTAACATTGGGCTGGCATGGAATTTTTATCAAGGGTTCTACTTTGATTTTATAGTACCCTATGGATGTAACTTGAAAAATTGCTTGGTTAGCTGGGCATTTCCTCGAGACTACCAAAAACAAAGGCATGTTCTTGTTCTGTTTGCGGTTTCTCATGACCGAAACGTGCTCTGGGGTGATGTTATGAGTACCCAGTTCTTGGATGATCTCATCAACATCAAAATCACTGGGTAGGCCCCGGATGACAGTTTTGAGCTGCTTTTCGCCCGCCATTTCGTAGGTATGGGATTTTAATTTCTTAACAGAAATAAAATTTTGAATTTTCCTATGGGCATTTGCATCTTCGGGGAAAACTTTAAGCTTTCCGCCGACGATCTTGCCCATAACTTTTTGCCTACGACTTCACTAATTTCTAAGAGCAATCCAGGGGTGTTATATTGCTCATCAATAACAATTGGCGGGGTACGTTTTTTGGCTGGGTGTCCTTTGTGGACGAGGAAGTATGCCCACCAGCGTCAACCGCTAACGGAGACTCATCTGGACTTTCCTGTTCATTATCAATCATGTCTATATTACAGGGGTCCTCTACAGGTGCCTGGGGGATGCTATCTTCTTCCTCAGTGCCCGGAGCAGTGTCTACAACATTGTCCTCATTGAGGTCCTTAACATCTACTTCTAAATGGGCAATCGCAGAGAAGGAGTTGCTCAAGGCAATAACTTCCTCGCTCGGCTTTGCTTTCTTGGCTTTGCCTTTATTAGGCGACTTAGAAGTGCGCTTGCACTTGACTGGGGTAGTGAATTCATTGCTGACATCAATTTCACTACTCGATCTACTAGGCGTCGGGGTTGCTTGGCAACCATTGCCTTGATCGCTTCTTGGTGCTCTTTAACGAGTAAGGTATTTGTTTTCCTGGCGCCTTTAATACAAAGCCAGGAAACATTATTTATTATTTTAAGTTCCTCTAACCCTAGAGCAGACTCATTATTATTACAAGATTTAAAAATTAACTCCTCTAGCATTTCGCAAAAGTCGTTACAATCTTGTGAAGTATGTAGTTCATTTAACCTAGCAAGGGCTGTTGGTACATTAAAAGCACTCAAAGAACTAAATGAAACCACACTAACCTGTGATCCAGTAGCTGCAGAGGCGTTTTCCTTGTCCATAGCGAGAAATCCAAAATTGCGTAGTAATCCAAGTGAGTAATCCAGGGAGCACGTGCGCACACGACGAAAAATCCAAGTCCCGAAAAAGGGAAATGGATTAAAAATAATGCTAAATAGCATAATTGCGGGAAACCGCAAAAGCCTACAACATAGAATCAACACGAATTTCCGAAAAATATCTAAAATTCGAAGCGATGAAAAAAGATTCCACTAACACGCGGAGAGCCGAAAAATTATGCGTATTTAACAGCAACTGCTTTTTTAATCTGAGCGTGAAGTTTCGAACGAAAATAAGATCGATCGCGAGCGACAGCGAGCGGGCGCTTCTGCTCAGAATGAATGGCAAAGAGGGACGGAGGCCAACATGAGAAAGAAGCCCAAAACTGGGGAGGGGCGGGGCAACAAGAGGAGGCAAAGCCAACCAGGACGCGACGTGGGCGGAGCCAAACACGAAACTGGGAGAAACGGTCAGAACGACAAACGACACGGACGAGAGCGGACGGAAGCAGGAGCTGCAAAAGAAGGGAACAAGGAATCGGAACAAAACAAGATTAGTATGGTTCACAGTTCATGAGTGCATGAGAAATAGACTAAAATTGCAAGAGGAGGGGGAAGGCGAGAGCTGGCTACGGGGGTTTAAGCGGTTGAGACCACTTTGTCGAATTGTAGGCAAATTTGTGTTTGCTATTGGGGATAGTGAAAATTGTTTGTGCCTGAATTAGTGGATTTGGATGATTCTCGATAGTCCTAAAGACGTTACGTGAGAGTTTTGTGATGTAATCCCCAATAGGGTCTATCTTTAAATCGTGATGTAAAACACTGTTTCTGATGTACCAAGGCGCATTTGTCATGATACGAAGAATCTTATTCTGCATAGTTTGGACTTTTTTGATAGTGGTAGGGGCCGCCGCTCCCCAAACGGGGCGGCGTACGTTAGCACTGGGCGGAGAACTTGCTTATAAAGCAAGACCTTGTTTTTAAGTGAAAGCGGTGACCTTCTTCCAATCAGCGAAATGCTGAGATGGATTTTGGTCCAGAACTTATCACAAATATATTTGGTGTGTTGCCTGTATGTTAGAGAACTATCTAAGAAGAGGCCCAGGTAACGTACCACGTTAACCCACTCGATATCTTCGTCGAATAAGGATAAAGTTTTAGGAATTATATTGCGCCTGTGTTTTCTAAAAACAATTGCTTGTGTTTTGTCGACATTTATCGCTATACGCCAGTCTGTCAACCAAGATTCAAGAGTGTGAAGGTATCGTTGGAGTGTACATTGAGTGTATTTAAGGTTCGCTCCTTGGGCGAGGACCGCAGCGTCGTCTGCAAATAAACAGATACTGACACTGGGATGATGGGGAAAATCATAAGTGTAAATATTGTATAGGTAGGGCGAGAGACAAGACCCCTGAGGACATCCTGCCTCTGGAAAGCCCTTGTTCGAAAAGTCAAAATTAATTTTGACTCTGAATGACCTGTTTTTGAGAAAATTGTGTATAATTTTAACTAGGTACTCAGGGAAGTTTAATTTAATCATTTTATAGATGAGCCCATCATGCCACATCTTATCAAATGCTCGTTTGACATCGAGAAAGACCCCTACAGTGAAAAACTTATAAGTGTACCCTTCATTAATTATGTTTGTGACTCTAATCAGTTGGTGAGTGGTAGAGTGATTGTTTCTGAATCCACACTGCTCCGGAGGGATACAATTGATTGTATCACAGTGCTGTTTGATTCTATTAAGAATTATCTTCTCATAAATTTTAGCCGTGGCACATAGTAAACTTATAGGACGATAATTTTGAGCAAGCTTATGATTTTGGTTAGGTTTAGGTAACATGATCACATTAGCCGATTTCCAGAGTGAAGGAGCGTGAAGTTTCCTTATAATAACCCAACTAATATATTGAATTCGGATAAAACTTAAAACTCTACCAAACTTTCTCTCGACCAATAGGAACAGAGCAAGCCGGCCAATAGCGAAGCGAGCTCTGGGATCGCCTCGGCACCCAAACTCAATAGCGTTGGGATGACTGTTGGAGCTCTTAGTCCTTTCGGACTCTAATCTCCTATCCTGGAATTTTAAGATGCTGTACAGAATTATACCATTGCCCTTTTTAGAAAAGTATTAATTTAAATGATAATTTAATAAAAGAAGATTTGAAATATTTAAAAATTAACTGGGTGAGATACATTAAAAATATTTTAAAAGAGAATAAAAAAGCTCTTTTAAGAGCTAGAAAATCAAAGTTGATGCGCCCATTTAGTGGGCGGAGTTACATTGGCCAATCGGGTTGCAGCAAGAACCGAGATCAGAAAGCGCGGGAAAAAATATCAGGGGGTGTGGATTTGGGCTGGAGAGTGAAAGAAAGCAATTTTATTGGCCGAGCCAGGAGTTTAGTTAATGGGGTATAAGACTATGCAAGAAAAGGTAGCCAATCAGAGCATTCTGCGATCCAACAGTGTTGTTTCGCAGTGAAGAGATTAAATTTCAATAAAAGAAAAGGAAAACTTTAAAATAAATGAAATTAAATTAGTTAAAATTGGGATCGACCAAGATGTCTCTTGGTCTACGAATGAATGGGTATGTAGGATATTTAGAGATGGCTTTGATAGTTGGGTTGTCATGCCCATCTATATTGCTGAAGAAGTTAGTTGCGATATTTCTGATATTTTGTCTGATGGTTGGGATATTACATGATTTTCTTATATCTTCATTTCTCATATACCAATGGGCATCGAGTATAATTCTTAAGATTGTATTTTGAGAACTTTCAATGAGGTTGATATTGGTTCTTGCTGCATGCGCCCAGATTGGAGAAGCATATGTCAGAAGTGGTTTTAAGATCAGAGTGTAGATAAGCATTTTATTATGTCTATTCAATTTAGACTTTTTGCCGATTAGGGGGTAAAGTTGACGCAAAGCGTTTTTAAATTTATTTCTAGTGTGTATAATGTGTTGTCTAAACGTGAGGTTTTTATCAATTATAACACCAAGATATTTGGTGTGTTGAGACCAGGGGATTCTTTGATTTTGGAGCGTAATTTCAGGGGGTGGACGCTTACGAGAAAAGGATACTGCTTCAGTTTTTGAAGTGTTCAGGGCTATTTTCCAAACAGAGAACCATTTTTCCAGGTGAGCCAGATGAGTGTTAATATTTTTTGTAAGTGTGTCAGGGTCATAGTGTCTGCTTAGAATTGCAGTGTCATCTGCGTACATACAAATCATTGTGTTAGTACTTTTAATAATATCGTTAACATAAAGGTTGAAGAGAACAGGGCCAAGGATAGATCCTTGGGCAATACCGGCTTTTGCCGATTTGGTTAGTGAATAAGTTCTGTTGATTTTAACCGTAAAGGATCTGTCATTAATATAGGAGTTTAAGAGAAGAATTAGAGGGGGTGGTATTTTATATTTTATTAATTTGTAGAGGAGGCCAGTGTGCCAAACTCTATCAAATGCTTTCTGAATGTCAAGGAACACTGCAGCTGTGTACTGATTTCTATCAGTTGCATCTTTAATATATTCTACTACTCTGAGTAGCTGATGAGAGGTGGAGAGACGAGGACGGAACCCGTGCTGCTCCGGTGTGAGGATGTTATTTCTCTCAAGGTAGTCATTAAGTCTGGCAGAAATAATTTTCTCTGCCAGTTTGCTCAGGATAGGTAGAAGCGAAATCGGCCTGTGGGAATCTGCCCGCGTGGGGTCTTTCCCAGGTTTCAGAATTGGAATAATCACTGCAGTCTTCCATACATTCGGAAAGTATCTGAGATTAAACATATTATTGATAATGTTAGTAATTTTAAAGATAGTAATGAGAGGTAGGTTTTTAATCATTTTATTTGTTATTCCGTCTCTTCCCGGGCTTTTCTTAATTTTAATCTTTTTAATGTAGGTAATCAGTTCCGAGGGAAGAGCGGGGGGGATAGGATCAATGTTATTATTATTAGTATGATTTGCAATATATGCATCCACAGTGTTTGTAATGATGTCATCTTTATGTGGGTTGTGAATATCATTTAACTGAAATTGGCTCTCAAGTGAAAGTGCAATTAGTTCAGTTTTGTTTGTGTCACTGAGAGCGATGCCGTTGGGGCCATTAAGGGCGGAGATCGGGGAGGCCTTTTTTCTGAATGCTCTAGCGGTTCCCCAAAGGGAGCCGTCTTCAGCATCCAAGGAAGTAAGGTAATCCTCCCATACCTGTTGTCTGTATTTTACAACTTTTCTTTTAATTTTGTTTCGGAGTCTGTTTAATTCTGTTTTGTGTTGAGGGAATTTTGTAAATTGCCAGAGCTTTCTGGCTCTATTCCTCTCTTTGAACAGGTATTTGAGCTCACCCTGTACAAATGGTGGCTCCGAATGGGTCATTGGTCGTGAAGCTTTGGCATGAGCAGCGAGAATCTCGCTCGTGAGGTCCCTGACTTGGGACTCAATCTCCGGAGTTGAGGTGTCGTTCGGTAAGTGACAATTTTCAGAATTTGCAAGAGTACTCGTGAAAATATTCAAATTAGTGTTTAGTTGGGGTGGGGGAATTTCGAATTTAGCTGTTCTGGGGAAGTGCAGTTTAATTGGGTTATGGTCCGAGCTGAGTTCCGGGATAGAGTCGATATTGCAGGGCCAGTTCAGATTTTTAATTAATGCAAAGTCGATGATCGTAGCTGAGTCAGTACCAAACCTAGTAGGGGTAGGGGGTGCTATGACGTCAATATTATTGTTAATAATGTAATCATATAATTTATTTCCTTTGGTGTCGCTAACAGGGCAACCCCACGAGGTATGTTTAGCATTAAAATCCCCTACTAAAATGGTCATATTATTACTGTTAAAAATGGGGTCGAGCGCAGCATTTAAGTTTCTGAAATGTTCATTTGCCGGAGGGATGTAGGTTGATCCAATTTGGATCGGTTCGTGATCTATTGAAGTAAGCATGATAAGAGTCATTTCAACACCAGTAAGCTGGGGAGGGGTGGGGGTATGATAGTGCGAAATACAATTTTTAATAAGGAGCGCAGTTCCACCCCAACCGGGGGCTGGGTGGGTCCTGTCGTTCCTGTAGCAAGAATAGTTTGGAATTTTAAAAGAATGCTCTGGTCTCAGATGTGTCTCTTGGATTAAAAATATATCGGGGGCGTGCTTATCAATGAAATCGCGCATCTCAACAATACGCGATCTCACTCCGTCAGCGTTCCAGGAAAAGATGGAGAGCCCGAAAAAAGAACTAGACATTATTCACCGTTAAATTGTTTAGGGACGAGCAGACTCCCTTTAACAGACAGTTAAGTTTGTCTGCTGGATTAGTGCAATTAAATGATTTTTTCATCTCACTTAGAAGTGAGGGAAAGAGAGTAAAAATCTTTTGCATCTCGAGTATGGCTTGAAGAAAGCCAAACTCGTCAGTTTCTGATTGGGTGGCATTAAGTGCCTCCAAATTTATTTGCTCGTTTTTATTATTTTCAGTTATATTGGACGCCGAGGAGGCATTCCCGGGTGCTGCCATCTGTTGTTTCGAATTGGGATTAAGGATTTGCGCGTAACTGATTCCGGGGATAACCGGGTTGCTAGCGATATTACGTTTTAAGTTTTCGAAAGGAGATTTTCCCTTACCTTTTTTGGGCTTGGGAAATTGAGGACATGTAGTAGAGGAGGCCATGTGACCTCTAGTATTGCAATTAATACAGAGGGGATTTTCGATTTTTTCTTTTATTTCGCACGCGCCTGTTTTGTGGTTTCCACCACATTTCAAGCAACGCGTTTTCATACTGCAGTTTTGACTGGCATGATGAAAATAGTTACAATTGTAACATTGAGTGATGCGATTACTCTTTCTAAAGGGGTCTAGCTTAATCTGCATATAGAGACAGCTGCGCACCTGATAAATGTCATTTACATTTTCATCGCGCTCTATCTCTATCATGTAGAGAGGTAAGGGAGTTTTTGTAACAAATTTTTTAAGTTGGGCGATTTTAGTAATTTTAATACCCTTGGAAACAAGGTCAGTTTTAATATCATCGGGGTCAATATTATCGGGGAGACCTTTGATGACCAGTTTTAGTGGTCTGGTTGAAGGAGGGTCGATCACGTAGTGCTCTAATTCCTTAGCTTTTAAGTAGTTGGTGATGTTCCTGTGGTCGTCAGTGCTTTGAGCTTCAATTTTAATGTAACCCCTCATGTGGGTATTAGTTGCGGTGGGGTAAGCACGGTGGAGATCCTGAAGAATTAGGCTGTACGAATTAGTAATTCGCATAAAAATCGGTTTTATTTTTGGTTTGGGTGGGGAGACGTCCTCGGCGTCGACTGTTGCAGTGTTGAGGGCTGCAAAAGCATTGGTTGTTTTAAGTTGCTCCAATTCTTTCACTGGAACAATTTTACTAGTTTTCTTAGGGAAAACAAAATCAGTCACTTCATTTTTATTTTTACTGTTAATATTTTTACTATTTTCACTATTATTAGACTTATTGTTAGTGGCTTTTGCCGTAAATTTAGCCGGCCTAATTACCGGTTCGGCGGTTCTTTTAACCGCTTTATTTTTACTATTATGCGAACATAAAGCAATAGGGCAAGGTAATAATTCAAGCATCTTACCTTCCAAGATGTTAATCTTTTCGTCAAGGGACGTCATCTCTTCCTCTGACTTCTGCGCCGTTTCCGACATCGGGCCGTTACTTTCTTTTTCAATCTCCAATAACTCAGAGACGTACTTCTTTCTTGCGGTGAAAATTCTCATTTCCATTTGCACGCTTTTGATTTGCGAGCAACGTAATTCAGCAGGGAATTTAGGTGGCGAGGGGGGACCGAGGTCCTCCATGTTGATAGATTGGTCTACGACCGGAGCTTCCATGATACTCGACTTGCTTGAGCAAAATCCAGGGCTGGAATGACCCAAACTCAATTCCTATTGCCACACCCACTCCCTAAGAGTCAACATAGGCTGTCCCCTGATTGGACCACACATCCTCAAGCTAATGCAGTCAAATACCCGCTCCTTTTGGGCGAAATTCAGACGAGGCGGTCCTTCCGACGGTGCGGGTAACCATGTGCCTAAGGAATCTCCAACCTCCTTTTTCTCTTAAAGTCCGCTCTAGTGGACAAGGCTTTAATTTAATTTCACACACCTAGCAAAACAACACACATGCAATTACTCAATCACACTACACACTCAAATTATCATTTATTCTCACACACAAGTAACTTATTTAAATTCCTAATGTTTTTTCTTTATCTATCAACACAATATTTTTTTAATTAAGCAGCAAAGGGCTAAGTGAAAGCTGAACTCATGTAACTCATTCATTCATCATGATTGGAGATTGAGCTTCCCTGCGGGAAGCAGGTTCTCCTTTAATCCATCAACCTATATATATTGAATATATTTTATATTGAACTCAATGCGTAAGCCCACCTTTGAATGCTTCAACTGATCTACATATATATCGTTACGTAGATCCGAGGGTTCGAGGATTTTAGGTAAAAACAATCACAAAGAAAAAATAATCAGTTCTTTAACAGCGATGCGAATTTATTATCGAAAATCCAATCCTTTCAATACAGGATTCATCGGCAATATTCACAGGGTAAATATCCGAAGGTCTTCATACCTTCAACAGCAATCAAACACAATAAACAGTGTTTAAAAATACGCGTAAGTAAAGAGTATTCACAAGCACAGCCGAGCTAAATAATAGTCAAAACAATCCTCACTACTCGCTGGCTAAATCAAGACTTATCACCGTACCGGCGAGCATCCTTTTTATATGCGCGACAGAAACTTCTAGAAATATAAACGCTCGTGTCATTGAACGTGACACTAGTGAAGAGATCTACTACTTTCTAGAAGATTCCAGAGGGTTCCGAACTCACCAACAGGGTCACCAATGACGCCAACTTGGTGGCCAAAATCGCCAAAATGGCCGCCAACTTGGTCGCCAAAAATGATGCCAACATGGCTCTATCGCCAAGATTTCACCAAGTTCTAATTGAATCGCCATTATAACGTAAGGGGCGGCACTGCTTGTGAATAATACAATTTTAACATGAAATAAATATAACATAGAGTAATATAAATGCATTAAACACTCAAATACAAATTATTTACACTATTTACACAAAATTAGTAACACTGCCTCCTCCTCAAAGACTGCACGTCCCGGGTAGTACAATCCCTGAGTAAGAGGAATCTATAATAATCACATATAAAGTAACAAATGTATTCCACAGCATATACAATACAAATAAATCGAAAGCACAGGAAGAGCTGTAAACATAAATTCCAATATTAAAATAAAACTAAGGAATTCGAAAAGAGAAATAATAATAATTTACATTATTTACAAAATAATTAATGACCATGGTCTGAACTTAAGAATCTTATTCATCTTGGCCAAGATAAGGGGCTAGCCTATTGTAATTTATTACTTTCAGTTTTGAGTGTGGTGATTTCTGCATCCACACCACAACGTCATTCAGTCTTTTTAGGACTGCGTAAGGACCTTCCCAGTTCGTCTGCAGCTTCGGAGAGAGTCCTCTGAGACGTTTCGGATTCCATAACCACACTTTGTCGCCTTCGTGGAAGTCGTGTCCAGTTGCTCTTGCGTCATTTCGGGTCTTCATCTTCTCGGAAGCCATGCCGATTCTTTCCCTAGCCAGATGATGCATTTCTTCCATCCGTACCTGGAGTTTCTCGATATACTCCTCAGGCGCCAAGGGTGCATCTAGTGGCCAGAATATCTGAACAGAAGATCTGCAGGTAGACGAAGATCACGTCCAAAGAGCATCTGGGATGGGGAGTATCCGGTGGTCTCATGAACGGCACTTCTGTAGGCAAGCAGGAAATATGGCAATTTCCTGTCCCAGTCCTGTTGATTACTGGATACCAGGAGAGAGAGGCTGTTCAGGATGGTTCGATTGAACCTCTCTACCATGCCGTCAGACTGAGGATGCAAAGCTTTTGTCGATGGCGAGTATTTCGCCCAGTCTCTTGCAAACTGCAGAATCGAAGTTTCTCCCTTGATTGGAGTGCAATTGCAGAGGAACCCCGAATCGTGAGATCCAGTGTTCAACTAAAACCTCTGCAACAGTTGAGGCCTCTTGGTCGGGAATAGGATAGGCTTCAGGCCTTGATGGCGTTGTAACTTGGCCGACTATTCGACCTATTACGCCAAATTTCTTTTCAATTCTCGAGCAATATTTGCAGCTCTCAGGACACGGTCTTCTCGAAAGGGCGTCTGCATTTCCATGTGCTGATCCTTTTCTGTGGCGAATTTCTACGTCATACTCCTGTAGTCTCTGTATCCACCTAGCTATTTGGCCTTCTGAATTTTTAAAATTCAGCAGCCAGGTCAATGAGGCATGATCTGTTCGCAGCAGGAACCTTCGACCGTAGAGGTAAGGATGAAAGTGCTCCACATCTTTTACGATAGCGAGCAGTTCCTTCCTGGTCACACAATAGTTTCTTTCTGGTTTGGACAAACACTTGCTAAAATAGGCGATGACACGTTCCTGACCAGCTATCTCTTGAGACAATATAGCCCCAATACTCTCATGACTTGCATCCGTATCCAGAATAAATTGTTTCCCAATTTTAGTATATGCCAGGATTGGAACAGATGTTAGTGCGTCCTTAAGCTTGTTAAAGGCGTTGTTACAATCAACCGTCCAAATGAATTTCTGTTTTGCCTCGGTCAGCTTATAGACTGGTCTGGCAATCGTTGAGAAATTTTTCACGAATTTCCGGTAATACGTGCATAAGCCGAAGAAACTCCGGAGCTGGTGAACATCCGTCGGACAGTTCCAGTCTTTCACAGCCGAGATCTTATCCGGGTCTGTTCGTGCACCTTCTGCCGAAATGATGTGTCCGAGATAGGTAACTTCACGCCGGAATAGGTGGCACTTGGATGGACTTAATTTCAGGTTAGCTTTTTTCAGCTTTTGTAGTACACGCCTGATATTTTTAGATGTTCTTCGAAGGAGTGCCCCACGATGATAATGTCATCGAGATAAACTAGGCAGGTCTCGTATGAAAGTCCTCCGAGGACTGTTTCCATAAGGCGCTCGAAAGTTGCAGGTGCATTGCACAAGTCGAAAGGCATAACCTTAAATTGCCACAGTCCTTGCCCCGTGGTGAAGGCAGTTTTCTCTTTATCGTCAGGGTGGAGTTCTACCTGCCAATACCCGCTTTTGAGATCTAGTGTAGAAAATCAGGTATTGCCGGCAAGTGTGTCCAGCGTGTCAACTATCCTTAGCAGAGGATAGCTATCCTTCTTGGTGATGTCATTCAACCAACGATAGTCCACACGGAATGTGGTTGAACCATCTTTCTTCCTGACCAAGACGATGGGAGATGCCCAAGGACTTGATGATGGCTCAATAACATCATTATTTTTCATGTCCTTAATGAGTTTTTGGACTTCCTCTTGTTTAGCGAATGGTAGTCGTCGGGGGTGCTGCTTAATAGGAGGATGCTCTCCCGTATCAATTCGGTGTTTCGTTAGTCTTGTTTTTCCAAAGTCCTCAGATGTTCTTGAAAATAGAGAGAGACTCTGGAATTCTTTAATCAACCCTCCTGCAGCACATCTTTGTTTCTCGTCCAAGTCCGTGTTTTGTAGTAAATCCTTGACTAGATTCTCTGAAGAAAGGTCTTGGGTATTGTACTTCCGATCTACACAAGTGACAGGAGCACAAGCTGCTATTATTTCTCCTTCCTGGATAGTTCTCGTCCTATCACTGATGTTAGCAATTCTCACTGGGATGACTGAATTCGAGAAGTCTACTACCGACAAGGCTATCAGTACTCCTGCTTTTAAACCGCCTGGGTCAGGATAATCAATTACGCCGAATCGGAATTTCCTATTTTCTGCTACTAAACCGGGTATTATACATTCAGTTCTTGGTGTCAATAATATGTTGGTTTTTGCAATAATTTTCTGGTTGGATTCAAATTGAGTTTGTAAGCCAAAAAGAGTGATGCACGAGATGTTATTAATTTGTCCTATTACGTAAAGTCCCTTGTCGCCACGATTTACTGCCGTAATCTGAAGAATTTGTGTAATGGGGCTTTTAATTACCTGGCAACCTCCGTCCCACGAGACGGCCATATATCAGTTTTCTTGTTTGGAAGAAGAGACTGTGTTCTCATCCATCCTTGATCGGGGACAGTTTCTTCTCAGGTGTCCAGTTCCACCGCATCCCCAGCACTTGAAGTTGCGTTTATCTTGGTTCTGACGTTGAGCCTTAAAAGCTTGGATTTCGTCTCTTAATTTCTCAATGTCACTTTTCCATGGAGATTCACAGGGAGCATCTAAGTTCACTCTAGCTCCTCGGATGGATTGGCGGTCTCGGCGACTGGCTTGAGTGGCGGCCTCTAATTTCAGGGCAGATAACAGGGCAGATTTAAGGTCTTGGACATCTGCCATTCTTACAGCCCTCTGGATTTCCCCATCCTTCAGGCCGTCCAAGAAATACTGTAAGGAGATTGCTTCTCGCACAGTTGCTGGGTGGTCGGAGAAAGCCAAGTTGGCAAGCCTTTCTACTTTAGAGGCCTACTCCTGCAAGCTTTCTCCGGTTTTCTGGAGTCTTGTTTTCATCTGCAGACGTGCGTAGTCCTTGGAGTATTTTTGGTCGAACCGAAGATCCAGAGCATTATAAAGGGAGTTCAAATTCAGTCGCTCTGTGTCGGGAAGAGTCTGCAGTATTTCGGCGGCTTCTCCTCTAAGTCACTGTTGAGGCAGTCACAGGCACCGAAGAGGTTTGCACAGGTACTGGAGAGAAAGGCAAAATATTGCTTTCGTTCTTATTCGCACAAACTAGAATCTTCTTTTCGAGATCTTCTACTCGCTGTGATATAAGGCTAAAATTTTCAGCCACTCCATCAATTCTTTCCTCAACTTGCTCTTTAATTTTTTCTTCAACTACTGCAATCTTTTCTTCTACTACAGCAATCTTTTCTTCAACTACAGCAATCTTTTCTTCAACTACAGCAATCTTTTCTTCAACTTTCAATGTTATTTTTTCTTCAACAGTGTCGATTTTCTTTTCTAAAGAATTCTTCAAATCTTCTTGACATTTCTTGGTCTCTTCTTGGCCTTTCTCCATTATATCCTGTAACTCATTCTTAGTATCGTCCAGACCTTTCTGCATATCTTCCATGCCTTTCTGCATTTCTTGCTGGCTTTTCTCCATTTTCACCTTCAACTCATTTTTAGCCTCTTCTTGGCTGTTTTTCAAAGCATTGATGCCTTCCAACAGAGCCTTCAGTTGCTCAACCATCGCTCTTGTTATTGGCATTAAACCCCACCTCTGACACCAAACTAGTACGTAGATCCGAGGGTTCGAGGATTTTATGCAAAAACAATCACAAAGGAAAAATAATCAGTTCTTTAAGAGCGATGCGAATTTATTATCGAAAATCCAATCCTTTCAATACAGGATTCATCGGCAATATTTACAGGGTAAATATCCAAAGGTCTTCACACCTTCAACAGCAATCAAACACAATAAACAGTGTTTAAAAATACACGTAAGTAAAGAGTATTCACAAGCACAGCCGAGCTAATCGCTAGTCAAAACAATCCTCACTACTCACTGGCTAAATCAAGACTCCTCGCCGTACCGGCGAGCATTCTTTTTATGTGCGCGACAGAAACTTTTAGAAATATAACCGCTCGTGTCATTGAACGTGACACTAGTGGAGAGATCTACTACTATCTAGATGATTCCAGAAGGTTCCGAACTAGCCAACATAGTCGCCAATGACGCCAAATTGGTCGCCAAAGTTACCAAAGTCGCTAAATTGGCCGCCAACTTGGTCACCAAAAATGATGCCAACTTGGCTCTACCGCCAAGATTTCGCCAAGTTCTCATTGAATCGCCATTATAACGTAAGGGGCGGCACTGCTTGTGAATAGTACAATTTTAACATGAAATAAATATAACATAGAGTAATATAAATGCATTAAACACTCAAATATAAATTATTTACACTATATACACAAAATTCGTAACAATATTATAAATGTGAAAGTTTGTGAGGATGTTTGGGCGTCTTTCACGCAAAAACAACTGAATGGATTTTAATGTAACTTTACAGTAATATAGCGTATACATCAGAATAACACATAGGCTATAATTTATAGCATAGGCTATAATTTATATAGATATTGTGAAAAGTGTCCAAAATATAACGATATTTGTCAAGTAAGTAGGAATTCTGGCATCTACAAGCAATTCTGGCGTGCGCTGCAAAAAAGCCCACGTCAGCATATATCTATCTTTTGTTTGTGAAAGAACCCTTTTTGTTTTGGCTACGCAAGGCGCTGACGGCGTCTTCAGCGGATTGCAAAGATTATTATTTTTGTCCCGAAAAAATAGTTTATGTCAAAATTTAAGTGTCTTATGTTTTTGTATGTTAATGAAGACCTTAGAAAACGATTTGACTATTTATTTTAAGTGAACAGTGTATAAAATTAATTTTACAGTGGAATATCTTTAATTAATTTATTATCTCTAACGGATTAAATTTTCCAAAGTGGAGTATTTTGTTTATGTATATCCCTTAAGTTTCAATGTAGCGATCCAAAAAAAATATTGTATGAAAAAAACTGCAGTAAATCATAATGCGGTGGATAAAGTATTAACGTGCATCGCACCCCTACACGGCGGGTCTTACAAAGCTCTAATAAAGCTCAAGCTATGAAAGTAGCTAGACATTTGCCAACTTGACTTTATCGTTATCATTTCGCTGTGTGTTTAATTGAATCACCATTATAGACATTATAATTTAAGAAATGGCGTTGCTTGCGAATATTACAATTTTAAAATAAAATAAATACAACAGAAAGTAATACTAATGTATTACACTTTCAGATATAAATTATCTACACTATTTTAAGCGTTAATTACACAAAACTTTTAACAATGTGTTACTTTTGCTGAGCAGAAATCAGCTTAGGGAGGTATTTTCAAAAATCAACCCTCAAGAGTGTTACGGGGAATTATAAATAAAAAAAATTATTTTTATCAGCCATTAGATCTACATACTTAAAATTTAACAAATGTGTTTTTTTTTCTTTCTTTCTTTCTTGTTTTTTTTTGTTTAGCTTAGATATGCAAAAAGCTTTTTTTTGTTTAATTTGCAGTTCACGTAAAATTAACTCATTAAAAACTCCTTTATTCTTCAATCTGTGTTGTTTAATTTTTCAGTTCACCCGTGCAAAGAACGGGTATACCAGCTAGTATGTATATATATGAGACATCAGGAGAGTGAAACATTAGCAGATTGCGAATTGAAACGAGACAAAAATTTAGCTAAAACAACGCAGCTACAGCAGTACGACTTGCTTTCCGTGGCGTTATTCTATGAAGTAGCGTTTTTATAACTTTTCACGTATTGTTTCGAATTGAATTATGTTTCAATGCATCTTAAAACAAAATTTAACGTGATGAGTAAGTATATTCTCATTTTTCTGGCTACTAGCAAAATTTTCTCGTGGACCACCACTTTTGCGACCGCTGCTTTTAAATATAGAGTGAAAATCACTTAATACGAAACTGAAGGGACTGAAATATTTTTTCGTGTTAAAACAATTTCGCGGTAAAGGATATTGTAAAAAAAAGAAAAAAAAAGAACCACATATATGAACTAAATTAAGTTTATTACAATTTATTTTATTTACATATTTATATAGTCTAATACTCTACAAACAAGAGATAAACATCCTTCAATCACATTCGAAAAACACATAGACAGTAGGAAAATCACACAATGAAGGACACATCAGCAACCGAGATTAAAACTTATAAAATTAGTAGTATTAATTAGTAAAATTAGCTGCAGTATTATAACCATTGCTGACTTAGGACAGCCAATATATAAAATAATTCATATAAAAGTGGGGTTGAACATGTTTTTTGATCAGCCAACCTTCCCCCTTTATGTAAATAATACTGAGCAAAAAACTTTTGAAAGCAATGGATAGGAATATCTAAATTCATTACAAGATAGAGGTAACTTACCTAAAATTGCAATTAACAATGCAGAGCCCGCGCTATATATGAAAGCAATAAATAATTTATTGCCAGATTCTGGACCCTAATGAAGATTCAAAGCATGTGAAAGGCTGAAATGCAGTACTTAACAAAAGTATAAAAAGCAAAAGAATAAAAATTAAAAAGAGAGTTACAAATTATACAATAACTTTAGTGACACTAGAGTAGATATGAATTACATAATAATTGTAAATTTATCTAATGTTAGAATATGGAGGTAACTATAACTAGGAAATATGTAAATTTATATTAATAAACTATTATTTTAATCTAAGAACTTTTAATCCTTACTATTTCGAATAGCTTTATTCCTATAACTATTATATATATATATATATATATATATATATATATATATATATATATATATATATATATATATATATATATATATATATATATAAAAAAACCATTGAAACCAAAGCATTCACAAGAACTTAAAAAAATTTATAACTAAATTTTCAATTTTTTGAAAAATAAAACATTAATTGAGTTGTGACGCATCTATTCTCGTACCTTCTTCTAATCCTTTTGGGAAATCTTTGGGCTATCAGTTTGTGTCTATTCACAACCAATCCTTTTGAAGAAGAATCCGTGATATTCACATTAAGTCTACAATATATAGTCAAGGTTTTCTAGCTAGCAAGGAAGAGATGGAGAGAGAACGTGGCGAGATAAAATTGATTACTACTGATCAGGTATTATAACATTTTATAGAGTATTTCAAATATTTGTCAGAAGAAAGATTTAAAGTGAAGATTGATCACTATAGTTGAATTAGTATTAAATTAAGTTGGATAGCAGATTTGATCCTGTAATAAGGGGATGGATATTGATAGTCTCCTCGTAATTCGTTTATTTTACCATTAATCTACATTTTGCTCATATTGAAAACATTTCTTCCCTTTGAAATTAATTGAATCAGTGTTGGTTTTTTGTGAGATCAATAAATAGATTGCTTTTGATTATGTGGCTAGTGTTTCTTCCCTTCGTCCCATATCTCTAGGTGGGCAAGAAAGAGGGATGAATCCTTCACAGAGTTTTTGGAAAATAATCTGATATTTTTCTTCGCATTGTTTTTTTAGCATCAAATTGTCCACAAATTGTTCGATGTCGTCGATCTTGTTATTCATTTCACCATTGGAATGTGCGTCTAAGTAATTGCACATACTTTTCATGACGTTCCTCATTTCGGATGACATGGGAACAGGAGATGCATTATTCATTTCATTTTCATCATCGGAATCTGCATCAATGATATTTTTTTAGCTTTGA
The DNA here is from genome assembly GCA_019973935.1 of Trichonephila clavipes. Classification (NCBI taxonomy): domain Eukaryota; kingdom Metazoa; phylum Arthropoda; class Arachnida; order Araneae; family Nephilidae; genus Trichonephila; species Trichonephila clavipes. The sequence continues at coordinate 54,422 of BMAU01017818.1, read as the reverse complement.
AGAAACGCCTAAATGTCTTTGTCTGCCACGATTGAGGCTGTACACTCATTATTATCCTCTACTGCATTGTATTTTTTAGTTAATACAATAAGACTTTCCAATCCGGCTGGTGTATTGCGTTTTTTGTTCATTCCCAGAAGATAAATCTTTTCGTGTTAAGTGACTTTCGTTCCGTGTTAAGAGAAAAACAATGCATGAAAATGCATAGTAGTCTGTCGGGAGCGTTGTATTATTTCGCGTTAACCGATATTTCGTCTCAAGCGTTTTCGCGTAAAACGTATTTCACTGTATGTAGAAATCTTTTTTTAAATAAACTGAAGCTACACTTTAAACTCATTTTAAAGGTATCACTTTTATATCCGGCGTATGACACGCACTCGTAAATATCGACCATATATTTTAGTTAAAAGAGCGCGTTATACGCCGAATTATGCGGTAGATATTTTATTCGTAGACACATTCGATGACGCTTAGCATTTTCGAAAATCTTTTATACCATTAGCTTTAGATTTAAAAATTAAATTGTCTGAAAAATAAGTAAAAGTAAATGTTCATTGAATTAAAATATTCTTAAAAATATATCTCTTAGAAATAAAGATAAGTAACGATAACGACCCTAAAATGTAAGTTTTTCAAAAAAAATGCGAGTTATTTAATGCACTGTCGCCAAAGTGGTGGTTGGTCCACGAGAAAAATTTACTGATCCCCAGAAAAATGTGTGGAATATATTTACTCATCACGTTAAATTTTATTTTAAGTTGCATTGAAACTTAATTCAATTCATAACAATGCGCGAAAGTTATAAAAACGCTACTTCATAGAATAATGCCACGGTAAGTCGTACTGCTGTAACTACATTGTTTTAGCTACATGTTTTGTGTTTCGTCTCGTTTCGCCCTCTGCTAATGTTTCACTCTCCTGTATGTCTCATACATGTATATCAGTTGAATTGATTGATTGATTGAATATTAACGTCGCACTGTTCAGCTACACGAGGGCTTTTGGCGACGGACCACGTAATTTTGAACCATGGTCAAGTGACGTGGACGACACCTGAGCTGGCACCCCCCTCTCCTAACTACCACACCACACCAACGGGAGGACGTTTCAGCTCTCGACAGATTTAACGTGCATCGCTGCCCTACACGGCGGGTCTTTAGTGGTACTGGGCTCGATCCTGTGACAAAGCAAGCCACAGTCCGATACCTATACCACTCGGCTACCGCGGCCACATATATCAGTTGAAGCATTTGGAGGTTGCCATACGGTCGTATTGAGTTTAATATAAAATATATTCAATATATTAGTTGGATTATTAAGGAATTTTTGTGCTTTTTCTTTTGTATATTGGTGTTTTTTTGAGACAGGTATGATCTTAAATCTTAACCATGTGCATATTTTCTTTTATTTGATATTTATTGGGATAAAATTAATTTGACTTTTAAAAATTTCTCATCCTTTTTATTTTAGATATGATAATTTTGTTACAATTAAGAGTTTCATTTCATTATCTAGCTACATTTTATCTGTTCTTAGATCACAATTTTTTTTATAAACATATTTAACTCTTAACAAATCTTATTAGTAGTCCGCGGGATTTAAATTATAAATTTACTGGTTCGTGAGGTCAAAAAGTTCTGATTTAATGCATTAAGACTACCATAAGCCCTCTCAGATTTTTAGTTCGATTTAAAAAACTCGGATTCGCATCTAATCGTTATTCGGCTTTCAGGGTCGATCCTAGCTGGTGTGCAGCTCGTGCACCGCACGCGGGCGGCCAAAACAAAGTGGCGGCCGCAGGCCGCATATAATTCTTTCAATCAAGCAAAAAATTTTGTGAATTTCTCAAAGTAAAACTTATAATAAGTTGAATAAATATGCTGAATTTTAAATAGTTATTGAAAAATCAAAACAAGTCCCGATTTCCCGATAGTATAACATAGTTCTAGAAAAATAAGAATGGATTCAAATTCTGTGGAACATTCCTTTTCATCAGGGATGTAGCCTGCCTTATCAGGGGACCAGTATCAATGCTACAGGCTCCCTAGTTAAAGGGGTCCCAGACGTGTGTAAGCAAAAAGTCGTAAAATGTTATTTATGGTCATATTAAGAGTTCCTTTCTACGTTTATAAAATAGTATGTCACTGGCTTCGAACGATATAAATTTTCCGTGTGAATTCTGAATCTCATGACCCACTATAAGAAAGTTTAAAAGCTGGCAAAGTTACTCAAAATCATGAGAGAAAACAAGGAGTGGTATGTGGTCAGAAAGCAAGAAAAACTTCTCATTCAAAGTGGTTCGACAAAAAGGTCGTTTGAAGTGAAATACAGATAACACTTTATTACTTTTATTATATTTAAAAGGATCCTAACAATAGCGTGAAATTGTAAGACAACATAGTAATATTTATTTTGATGATTTTGTTTGTAATCATAACGCATTACGATAATTTTGTTTAGTAATAAATAAAACAATCTATAATTTCTAAATATTTAATTTAAATTGCTTCAAACTCTGTGAAAAGAATTTTCAAAGAAATAAAGTATGTTAAGTTTGCTTAAAGATACACTCACATTTTTTGTTCTTTTTATTGAGGTAAAATGTGAAATAAGAACATAATTTTTCTAATATACTCTAAGACTGCTTAGAGAACCATTATTTTGTAAGATTGAACTTGAGAAGTATAAATTCTTTTTTCTTTTTCTATTTATTGCTATTTTAAGAGTGATTTGCACGATACCTTCTTGATTAAGATCTCTTGCCCGGAGAATTTGAAAGAGTATTTAATGCAAACTAATAATTAATTATGTGTATAATTAATTAAAAAATACATAAAAATCATATAATTTCTTTAAAATATTGTATAGCATTCTGTATGCTTCTAATAAAGTTAATCAAAATTCATCTATAGCAATCTATAGCAAAATTTAAAATCTTTAAAAAAGGCAACAATAAGAATGTTAGAACTATGGCAGAAATTTCTTATAAAAAGCATTTAATGAAAGGTTTTTTTTACAGAACAATAATAAATGTTGAAAAATATAGGTAATATTTTTAGTTTGTCCTAGTAGTATAAAACTATTTAATTAAAGTGATAGCAAAATGCATTACTGAAATAAAAATATGATAAACATAATTTATAAAGTAGATAAGTGATTTCAAACAAAACAGAAATGTGAAAAATTATTTAATAAGTAGTAAGGTATAATCTTGATGTATAACCTTGATTATTTTTAATGTAATTAAGAAACAAATTTAGTTTACGAAATTTTAGATTTCTTTTGTGATGTTGTTGCCCTTGTCAAAAAGTTTTCAGTTATTTAAGAAATTTCAAATTATTCTAGAAATCTTTTATTGTTCTGTTTAGTCTCAAAGTATTAAGATATTTGAAAAAACATACACAAGTATAATAATAATATTAATTGTTATCAACTTATATTTAGAAACTTTAAAAGGAAACTACAAATTCAGAGTATTGCGATTGTGTTCCTAGTTTTTAATAATGAAACCTTAGAATTTTTAAAAGCTTACTTTTAGTGGAGATATTTTGATAATTTTGATATAAGTAATCTCTGGAAGCTAAGCTACGTTTTGTTCTAGAAATGAAATTAATATATTTAAACAAACAATTAATTAAACAAAATATGTTTGTATTAAATCAGAAATTTTATAATTCACTCAGAAAATTTGAAAAAAAGATGAAATGTAATTTCTTGAGAGCTTGGAAAAAAATTTAAAAGCTTAAAGTTATTATTTTAATTTTCTAAATATTTCATGAAAAAAATTTACAGTTTGCAATAATAAATAGAAGACTTTAAAAAGTTTGAAAATTTAGATTCGATTAAAAAATAATTTAGTTAATTTTTAATCCAAAATTTTTAACTTTATTTTCCAGCATTTACAGAAATTCCTTCCACACTGCTACAGAGAAATAAATTATATGACTCGGAATCGGAAATCGTCCCTCGGGAAGACCCGAGGCTTTGTGCAAGCATCGAAGTTGCAGGAGAAATGTGATCTCGACTTTCCCTAATATAGAGATACTTTAAAAAAATATTTTTAACTATACCGATATAGAATGCATAAGGTCAGAGATCTTTCTCAGATTTAACCCAGCACTTCCCGTGCAGGGTATGTCATACCCCACTGTCTACATTTTTTCAACGCTCCTTCTAAGCCTTTGTTGGAAAATTGATAGTTTCTTGTGTAGCTGACTTTAAGGTCATATCCTTTGAGGGGCCTTAGCTTGTAGGCGAATTCTAAATATAGGGTGTGTTTTTTTTTCAGGTATAGAAGTTTAAGTTGGCATTACTTTCCAAGATGGCGACCGATTTAACAGCTGTCAAGTGATTTATTCTCAGTTTGGTTTGGCAATTCATCAAAACGATCATCAAGCAAGGCGTGGATTCGTCGAATGGGCCCAAAACGAGATTGCCGTTGTTCCCAATTTTCATAAGCGAATTTTGTTTAGCGATGAAGCGCACTTCTGGTTGAATGGCTACGTCAACAAACAAAACTGCCGCATTTGGAGTGAAGCTAATCCCCAAGTGTATGTCGAAACACCGTTACATCCAGAAAAGCTGCCTGTTTGGTGTGCTTTATGGGCTGGTGGAATCCTTCTTCAAAAACGATGAAGGCCACAACGTTACAGTCAATGGTGATCGGTATAGAGCCATGATTACTAACTTTTTCATTCCTGAATTGAACAATCATGATGTCCAGGAGCTGTGGTTCCAACAAGACGGCGCAACATGTCACACAGCTCGTGCCACAATCGATTTATTGAAAGACACGTTGGGTGACCGCCTAATTTCCCGTTTCGGACCTGTGAATTGGCCTTCAAGATCTTGTGATTTAACACCGCTAGACTATTTTCTGTGGGGCTATGTAAAGTCATTAGTCTATGCGGATAAGCCACAAACGCTTGACCATTTGGAAGACAACATTCGCCGTGTTATTGCCGATATACAACCACAAATGTTGGAAAAAGTCATCGAAAATTGGACGTCCAGATTGGACTATATTCGAGCCAGCCGTGGCAGTCATATGCCAGAAATCATATTTAAAATGTAATGTCATAAGATTATCTTTCGAATAAAAAAAATTCATGTCAATCGAATAATACATCGTTGTTTTATTGCAATTCAAAGTTCTATACCTCTAAAAAAACACCCTATATATATATTTTTGGATACCGCCTTTTCGGGTATGTCATACCTTGCGCGTGAATCGCCCTTACAATTCTCAATACATGAGCACATATTAAATCTTCCTTATACTATGGCGTATTATTGTAGTTATGATGAAGAAATGTGATATTTAAGTAATTTAATAGATACAGTATATTTAACAGATATATATATATATATATATATATATATATATATATATATATATATATATATATATATAGTACAACAGTATTTTCGGATGAAGACATTCTGTTCGTTATTATGATGAGGAAGAATCAAATGATGAAGAGTATAACAGCAAGTATAATTCCTCCACTGAAATCGATCTAGATTTAGAAGGAGACGCAGTTAGAAATACATGTTTTATATGTATAGACACATAATCATTTGGGAAGAACGTGACTTTAAAGGAAACAAATGGTACACATGTACTTTCAGATGAATTTTTGAAAAGGAAAAAAAACCTATTGCTGGAATAATAAGAGAAAATAAAAAAGAAATTCCAAAATAAGATATAGACGGTATACAGCTCTTCAATGAAATAACTTCATTCAAAGATATTTTTCCTGGTAAAAAACAGCCAACTGAGATATTAGCAATTATAGTGAAAAATGATCTTATTCCCTATTTTCCCAATTTCACTCTACCATTAATAATTTTTTAACCTTATCTGTTTCTGCCGCTTCCGGTGAAAGAAGTTTTAGTAAATTAAAAATTACTTGAGAAATAATATGACACTAGAACGGCTTTCAGATTTGGCCATAATCTCAATTGAATCCGAAATCTCAGAAAAAACTGATTTAATCGAAGCTATTAACAAATTTGCTTCTCGGAAAGCAGAAAATTATTTATAGTCTTAACAGTAAAATCTGGCGTATAACAGGCCTCTACACCAGTGTTTCTCAAACTTTCAATATTTGCGACCCAATTATTCATTCAGAATTTCCCTCGCCCCCCTTCCATACGATAACATTGTTTTGAATTCAATAATACTGTACTTTGATGCTAAAGCTGCAATACGAATTCACCTCTTAAGTGTCGCTGACGTATATATACGTCTCGATCAGTCAAAAACGTTAATTGTCCTGGACGTATATATACGTCGTTCCGAAGTACGATCTTTTCCGTACACTGTTATCCATAAAAATTATTTTTAAACATTGAAAGTTTTGGAATGCAATAAAAGGACTTTGACATAGTTTGCGAAGGATTTACTTATTTCAGAGGATTTGCTTATGTATTCCTTTTCTTTCGCCCCTCCCTTCCAATACATCACACTCGCCACATAGCACGTCTGCGTGGAAAACGGTATCGTCGGGGAGCGAATTGCGTTACTTTTAATCAGCAGCTAAGGGATTAATTACAATCAGTACAAATTATAAAGATAATAGTTAATTTTTGTATGTAATTTTATATATGACAAGGTCACTGGTAACTATTAAACTTGTTTTTAACTTAGTATTGTTAAATTAATAATAAAATACATCGTGTGCAGTACTGATACATTTATAAGTGTATTATATCAGTGTAAATGTGTATTTTATTTTTTATTGTGCCAGAATAATTTTTTTCCCGTTTACTCTCAGTAAATTAATACTTTTTTAAAATAATCTTTTGTTTTCAACTTTTCAATATGCGCTCGCACCCCCCCCCCTTGCAGAGTTGTCACGCCCCTTTAGGGGGGCGCGCACCTCAGTTTGAGAAACACTGCTCTACACATATTCGTCGTATAACACCCACACCCTTTTTTACGAAGAAACCTGAAAAGCATGTGCGCAACGATCTTGTGTTTTGAAGTACTTTATTCGAATATTATTCCAAGCTTTAGTAAAAATAGTGTACTTTCAGAATTACAACCCTTTAAAAAAAAAAAAAAAGTTCAAAAGGAATGTTATTTTTTTCACAGAAACAGTATTTCGATATATGTAAAATAATCTTTTTCTATGCTCATCTTTTATGTACTTTTAACGCTCTCATTTTTATACCCGGCGCATAACGCGCAACCGTAAATTTCGATTTTATTTTTGGAGTTTACAAGTGCGCGTTATACACCGGATTTTACGGTATAGTTTATTTCTTAGTCTTAATAGAAGAACTGATTTAAATACTTTTCGTTTCACGAGATTTGTGCCTTAGTATTTATTTTTATTAGATTGTATTTTTTGAGTAAATTCTGTTGTTTTGCATTTATAATATATTTTTGTTAGTTTATTATTTTGTTAAAGCATTTTGTCGCAATTATAACTCATTACCTGGCCAAAAAATGAAGCTCTGCACTCTTCAAATTTTATTTGAGTTATTATTAATGCGTTTCACTTGATTTTTTAACTTCAACGTTAATTATTAGTCAAAATATGAAAAGTTTTCTAGGGGGGCGGCACATTAGGTGTTTGCACGAGGGTGACCGATACCCTAGGATCGGCCCTGTTGGCCTTGATATTATCAACAAGGGCAAGTAAGTATAAATGTTGATTTCGTTGCCGAGGAGCCAATGTGAAGAGCTAATTCATCTCTGCCATCATTCAATCATGGCTTTACAATGCGAATTAAATTTTTTAAAGGATATTTGTGTCAAGTAGAAATTTATAGAAGAAGAAAATTAGTAAATACACACACACTAATATATAATTAACTATGAACTGACTTAAAATTTGCAAATCGTAATAATTTATAAATAAAATTTAAATCATAACTAAAGGAATTCTAAAATAATTTATAACTTGTAATTTATAAATCATGTGGGGGGGAGGAAATTCTTATATAAATTTATATATATATATATAGGCAAAATTCTCTCTCTATATATATATAAACTTGCATGGCTTGAAATAGTTTGTTTCTAAAATTTTCAAGGTCACCTTGAATTAATTAAAACACTTAGACAACAATTTCTTAGAAGATACTTTTGTATGTAGCATGTTAAATCGCTATCATCATTTGTTGCACGCTAATATATTATCCACGTTGAAATCTTCAGATAAACAAATATGCTTTTGAAAGAACACAAAGCACAAACTTCCTTTCCTTTATACATAAGCATAGATGCGTGCGTTGCATCATTGTCTCGATTGCGTAACACATCCATTAAGACTTTTTATTTAAGATGTTTTCAAAGGGGGGAAAACGAGTTATTTTTAACAAGGCTTAGTTCCAATCTTAATTTCCAATGCTAAGGTCACTCATAATAATTTTCTCCGATAAAACCGTATAAAATAATGTATGGAACGTTCTTGTTTGAAATACAGATCTGGGAAAGCTTGGTAAGTACGGTAATGATTTGTCTTGTGTTATGTGAGTTTATTTATGTTAAGGACTAAAATATTTTAATAAGAATTTTGTCTTTAGATAGAAATGGATTTCAAAAGAAAATTAACATTATTCTCTGTTTCTCAAAATAAATAAAATAAACATGATTTATTAAACTATTTTTTTTAAAGAAAAATCGTTTTCTACATTTTTAGAAGTTTTCTTACAAATGTAAAGAACAATTTAATTTTCTATGTCTAATTTTAACAATTCGTAGAAAGAATATGTCTTTTGAAAGTTAATTGTATATAAGCTTTCGTTTATTATTATAATAGTATAAAAGTTTTCAAATGGGAAATCATTTTTCAAAAAATATACTTAAAAATTCAAAAGTAAAGCCTAAAATAATGATTTGAAGACAGACGATTATTATTTATCAAAGGAAATTTTTTCTAATGTCATGTGACTAGTAAATATTTATGTGAATGATATTATTTTTAGTCGTATTCCTTAATTTTAAATGACATATGTTATAGGTTTTAATTATGGTAGAAGTTAAAAAATATATACTGTTCCATGTAGTTTTCAAATGAAGATGTTTTCAAATGTCCCTTAATTGTAAACACTAAATGCTCCTTAACTAACATTTGTAGATTTTGTTTTTCTGATTTTTCGAACATAGATTGATTCGTATCGATATCAATCATATAGTTTGCGACTGAAAGCAATCGCAATCTAGATGAATATTAAGATAACTTGGGTGTGCTTTTTCATTGATGGGCATATATAAATGTTTTATCTTAGATATAAGCCCCGAAATGGTCTAAGTTCAACACAAATTATGATGACTTAAATTAAATTATAAAAAGTACTAATAGTAAGATAAACTCAACTTTTTAGAGAATTTAACTATAAAAACCTTTTCGAATTTCAGATTTCCTTGACTGTGAATTTGTCATTATAAATATTTTAAATGGATGTGAGTGATTAATCTCCACTAAGTTTTACTGTAGATCAGAAAAAAAAATTCATGTGATAGAGTTTTAATCATTTGCTGCATTGAAAATTTTTTTCTAAATCTTTAATATAAACACTTTAAATAGTTTTTTTCCTTCTTTATCTCATTATTTTTCTAAAATTATTATAATTTTTCTTTCATTCATTCTTTCATTTCATGCTCTTTAATACTACCATAAACATTATGCATGAAATTCACATATAAAAGAGTGCATAGTAAAATTTCAAAATAATATAATGTATATAGGTTTATATATATAACAATTAGTGTATATGTAACAACATTTACCTACAAAATTTTTTGTTCTGCTTTGATATTTTATGTATATACAGTCTGACCCCGATTTAACGAATTCATCGGGATTGAATATTTAGTTCGTTAATTTGGGGTTATATCGGGGTTTAAAAAATACTAATTATTTGCACTTACCTTTTGGAAATTCTATAATAAGCAACTACATAAAAAATATCCATAGTTAGAAATTACACACTCACTTCTTATTCAGCAGCTAAAAATACAATTAGTAAATTATTACGCACCAGTTAATAGGAAATTTTAAAATACAGACTAATAGATGTTTGAAAATCTTTTTGATTCCTGGCTCAAAAGAGTTCTCTTTCGACTTTATGCGGAGAAGAAAATAATGTGTCATTCACATTTTTTTGCATAAGGTATGTTTGCACAGTTTCCAAACAATGTAAGGCATTAGAAATTGTAATAGTTTTGATAGGAATTTCATTATCAGTTTCTGCTTCAAAATCGCTATTCATTGGCTCCAACAAATTAACAATTTCCTGAACTTCGTCCATCATCAAATGTTAAGATCGTTAAAATCTTAAAATATTCCCTGCGTTATAAAGTGTGATCAGATAGGAAAGGAATTTCCTGTCCTATTCAAAACTCACGATAGCTTACACCAGAGGTACTTAACATTTTTTTCTGCTGGGTGTCTCATACCTATGTCAGCTATTTCATACGGGCCGTATCGTGAGGATAAGGGGTGGGGGAGGGTGTTTAAAATGTGAAAAATTGGTCAAAATATTTTAACTCCAGTTTTGTCTTTTTTAATTATTATTTTTTATATTTTATATCTTTGTCACTAACACTGAATTAGAAGCATTTAAGAAACACTCCTTCACAATTTCTGCATCAGTAAACGGTCTCATATGATTACGAATAACATGACAAACTTCATAAGATGTCTTTGTTACCACTGTGACATTACCACTGACAAAACATTTTGTTGCTGTTGCAAAGATTTTTTAAAATATCCTATTTATTGCATTTTGAAAGAGATCTTCCAAGAAAAGTGTCTTTGAACGATTCTTGTTCGTAGGTATTTTTTAAATTCAGCACACTTTCGTGACAAAGCAAACTATTATATACTCCATGTTTTTCAATACAAAATAGTCATTCTCCCAATCGTCTTGAAACGATATATTTTCTTCAGGTACTTTTCGCTTTCAAAATATGAAAGGTAGTTAAAAATTAGTTTCCCCCATAAAACTGTCCCTACTCCACTGTTGTCTGTTATCACTAACCGTAACCAATAGAAAAATAATTTCAATTCGCACTTGTGCGACATCGACAATAAAAAGCAAAATTGATACATTCGATTTCTTGACACCAAATTTTTAATATATTGTTCTTAAATAAGTGAATTTTTCAGAGCAATGGGTACTAACTGAGCTTCTTAAAAAGGCTCGGGGGCCCAGGTTCAGTATCGCTGGGTTACACTCAAGTCTCATCTCCACTTCTAAAGTCTAATAATGGTCGTCCCCAGTGCCGGTTTAGTCACTGGGCACTTGGGGTGGACGCCCAAGGGCCCGGGTAAGCTGGACAGCCAGATTTTCTGGTTATAAATTTCGATCCGTCAGTACCAAGGGGGTCTGTAGATCTTCTGCGCCCAGGACCCGAAATGAGCTTAAACCGGCACTGGTAGTCAACCTTTCCCGTCGAAATTTGCTACTTACAAGAAAAGTTTTGTCTATTCCGGACAAAACAAGTATAATATGAAAAAAAAAAATTTAAAGTCAATTCCTACTTAGACCAACAAAGAAAAATTTTATTTTAGCTGCTTTTTATTAAATAGTTACTATTGATATAAATATGTATATACGTATGCTCCTATTGTATCGTATTGTCATCAAAAGCAATCGTGTATATATAATTTCAGTTCAACTAAATGCTTTAAAACGTGAGAAAAAAAAACCTTTTCAAGTTTTGACACAAGTCGCCAAAAATGATGCCAACATGGCTATATTTGTAATTCTTTAAATAATTAGTTTTAATGAATTAATTTTTATTAATTATAACTAAATTATTGTATTGTCATCCAAAATAATCATGTATATAAAATGTCAGCTCAATTGAGCGCATTAAAATGTAGTTTATTAACGATTGAAAATTCCACCAAGATAAATAAATAAATAGAGAGTGTGAGCTAATAGTAGGAATTAAAAAAATAAGCCATTTGACAAAAAATCCAATTTTTTCCAAACTAATAAAAAAAATTTAGCTGTTGAAGTAATTCGTTAAATAGAGGTTTTTGCCTCCATTTTAATCGGAGAAAGAGAAAAATTTCGTTTAAAAAGGCCCTCGATAAATCGGAGTCTGGCTGTGTATACATACATGTTGCTGTAATAAATATATTTCAAAACAACTTATAATCACTTTTCAATGATTTATTGCACACGAAAGCTTTGATGAGGGTTTGTACATCAAGAAAATCACAATTAAACTAAAATATTACACATTTATTGTTCTTTTTAGAATAATAAAATCTATAATATTTTGTGAGCACTATATGTATTTGGCATTTTTTAAAACTTAATGAAAGTAATATATTTTCTTAACAGTTATATTTCCTTCTTTTCAATTTTTCGTCCACAAAGGCCTCTTAAAAAGAAAAGGATCATTTTGATGCCATTTTCAACTGCAGTTATTTAAACATTTTTTTCTCAAAAATAAATAAAAAAAAAATGCAGTACTTTTCAAAACTATATTAAAAATCACTTTGAATTTTTTAATTTTTTAGTAATCTTTGTCATTTTTCTCAGGATACAGTATTACGATTTATTTTCTGTTTATGTGAAATAGCTTTTTGTTTTGCACTATTTTGGAGTGAATTTAATCTAAAAATATATTTCCATTTCTGATATAAATAATCTAAACATAGAATTTTCAACAAATATTCAAATTTTTACGCCATCGTAGAGAACAATTCTAACAATTCAGACTTTGCACAAAACATTTAAAAAAATTTTTTTTTTAATTTAAAAGCTAAGAGAGAGATATTTTTTAAGACTTTTGTTAGTCTTGATTATCTGTAATGGTATATATCTTATTATATATCTTAATATCTTATCTTATCTAATCTTATCTTATTATATATCTTAAAATATCTTATTTGTAGAGTTTTAGCGAACGTGTATTTAAAGAAATGTTTTTGAAGAACCACAACATGTAGAGAGAAAAGAGTTTACTATTAAAGGACGATTTTCGCTCACTGTAAGAAGCAATAACAAAAGAAAGTTAAACTTTTAAATTGGTTGTACTTTGGAGACGAAAAAGCACTGAATTATGTGTTTTAAATTTCAATTAATGCTAAAGACTGTCATGATCAAATCAATAAATATATCTTTGAAATTATTTAGGAAATATACTTCATGTAACAAAATTTTCAGCAAAAATTTTAATAATTTAAAATATACTATTGTTATTATTAAATAATGTTAAAGAAACTGATTCCAAAGTTTGGATTACTAAGATTTAGAATTAGGAAAAATTTTCAAGTTCTGAAACTATTTAGTTACTTGAACAATTAAGCCTCTTTTCTGTATCTATAGCTGCTGTTTAATTCACAAGTTCAGGTCTACTTTTATATAAACTCTCCTGAGAGACTTGCTAGCTATTTTATTAAATGAAAGGCACCGTATTACGTCATAATTCGTCTTATTTTAGACTATTTCCACGCATAATCATCTCCAGAGTTACATAAACTATCCAAAATAAAGTCAGATCTTACAAATTGTAATTGTGTTTCCTTTTTCTTAAGTTTCCGCATTCAAGCAGATTTGCGACGATGTAATTTTCTAAAAAACCTAGGAAAAACGTTAACTTGTCACATTCTCGTAGTTATATTTTTACTTATAGATTTGTTTATTTACATTTAGAAACCTCTTTTTTACGTAATACACAAGTTCCCTGATTTGTATAGGAAAAAGGAGAAAGTGTTCTTCGTAGGGGTTTCAGAAAGTAAGGTAACAACCCCATTCAGAGAGTAAATGTTATTTAGGAAATAAAAATATACATACAATGTAGGAAGGTACAGAAGTCCAGCGGCTGAGCGGTAATGTATCTTACTTCCACGCCACAGGTCCGGGGCTCAAATACCGGGCTGGGCAAGGTCAACTCAATCTATCATCCCTTCAGTGTGTCGATAAATGAGTACCAAGCTTGCTTGGGAACTGAACACTGGGAGGCCACTTGACCGAAACATCTGGACATGCTTCACAGTGCCTAAGGTCACATAAACTGAGATAGGCACAGTAGGCCTTGACCCTTATGGGCTGTTACGCCACTGAGTTTTCTGTTCAGGAAGGCACAGGTACCTATTAATTATCTAAATAGTCTCCATACTTATGGAGGCATTTGTTCTATCTGTACACCAAACCGTCGAAACTAGCATCGAAAAAATCAGCGTCAAGGTTGTGTAAGTACGTTAAGACTGTTTGCTGAACCTCAGCATCGGTTCTGAAATGATGATTTCCCAAGCTTTTCTCCAAATGAATAATCTTGAATCAAAGTTTCGACAAGGTAAACACTGTCATCTGCGATGGACATGCTTGATCGCCCTGCTCATTCTTCACTTCGCTCATCTGTTCTGCCTTGGTCAAATTCCGTGCACCAAAATCACACCTGTTTTCGTGACATACCATACTCTTTTACCAATTGTCGAAAAATTTCTGCAGGAAAATTTTTCTTTAAACGCAAAAAATATACCACAATACTTATTTCAATGGAGGACCATGTTTCTATATACGCTGTAACGTCGTGAGTAGCTAACCATCAATAAATTGTCACAGCCTAGTTTGAAAATAAAGGGTTTCTTTATTTGCTCAAAAAATTGTTATTGAAGCAATAAATTACAGTTTATACTTCAAGCCGGTGCAGCCAGTCTATATTACTCTAATTCTCCAACGTCTTTCCTTCCTTTCCACTCCAATCTCGGTCTTCCTTTCTTTTCCTTCGAGCTCTCATCCAGTTCTCTCTATCCAGGGCTCTCCTCTCGTCTCCTGAAAAAAAAACCCTTTTAAACACCAGGGGTGGGTCCACAACACGCTCCTCGTCCCTTCTTATTGGCAGGCCATAAAAGTCTCTTTCGGCCTCCCTAGTCCTATTCTTGCGTACACACAAAAACACTTTCGGACAGACTGGACCAAGAGCGCCATAATTCTTGTCCATCACACCCCCTGTGTTCTGTTACCCCATTCTCTCGACTCCGGCCGAGACGACAGGATTCTTTTCATACAGGCTTCGCTTATTGTCAATGAACGCCGGTTCTCTTTTCACCATTATGACAGCCAGTCCGGGTTTCGGCGCTCTTGCCCGAGTTCAAACAATAAACAATGGCTCCATGGTCACGTGCAATGGTCATTTAACATATGGTTGAAGTCCTGAAACTTAGTGTAAATCGATGGATGTAGATTCACAACAATTGAAGACGTCACAACGCAGTTATACTCTAACTGAGATTTAGTCATATGCACTGGCGTACCTAATTCTAAGGAAGCCCTGTATCAAAATTCTTTGGGGGTTCATTTCTAGAAAATCAATAAAAATGATCGCATTAATAAAACTTATTTGAAAGTGTTTAAATGTTACACGTGTTGGGGCCCCTCTGGCTAAGAGGTCCCGTATCATTGATACGGTTGATACAGCGGTAGCTTCGTTCCTGGTCATAAAGAGTGTTTTTTTTCCAGGTATAGAAGTTTAAGTTGGCATTACTTTCCAAGATGGCGACCGATTTAACAGCTGTCAAGTGATTTATTCTCAGTTTGGTTTGGCAATTCATCAAAACGATCATCAAGCAAGGCGTAGATTCGTCGAATGGGCCCAAAACGAGATTGCCGTTGTTCCCGATTTTCATAAGCGAATTTTGTTTAGCAATGAAGCGCACTTCTGGTTGAATGGCTACGTCAACAAACAAAACTGCCGCATTTGGAGTGAAGCTAATCCACAAGTGTATGTCGAAACACCGTTACATCCAGAAAAACTGACTGTTTGGTGCGCTTTATGGGCTGGTGGAATCCTTCTTCAAAAACGATGAAGGCCACAACGTTACAGTCAATGGTGATCGGTATAGAGCCATGATTACTAGCTTCTTCATTCCTGAATTGAACAATCATGATGTCCAGGAGCTGTGGTTCCAACAAGACGGCGCAACATGTCACACAGCTCGTGCCACAATCGATTTATTGAAAGACACGTTTGGTGACCGCCTAATTTCACGTTTTGGACCTGTGAATTGGCCTCCAAGATCTTGTGATTTAACACCGCTAGACTATTTTCTGTGGGGCTATGTAAAGTCATTGGTCTATGCGGATAAGCCACAAACGCTTGACCATTTGGAAGACAACATTCGCCGTGTTATTGCCGATATACGGCCACAAATGTTGGAAAAAGTCATTGAAAATTGGACGTCCAGATTGGACTACATCCAAGCCAGTCGTGGCAGTCATATGCCAGAAATCATATTTAAAATGTAATGCCACAAGATTATCTTTCGAATAAAAAAAATTCATGTCAATCGAATAATACATCGTTGTTTTATTGCAATTTAAAGTTCTATACCTCTAAAAAACACCCTTTATTACTGGAGAACCAGATCTACCTAGCGGCACAGTTTGAATGTTGTGACAGTCATTATTATCTTCATAGGTTATTTTATTCATACGGATAATTTTCACACCTGTCAGAGCTCTTGCTACCTTACTTTTTGAAACCCTACGTATGTTCTCAAAAATAGAGAGAGAATATAGAATGAATTATACAATTCATTTAATTTAAAAGACTGTGTAAAAAATGTAATATTAATAAACTGTATTTGCATTTACATATTTGAAATGTGCATTTAATATGTTTCATAAATTACATACATTATATGTTCTTACATTTAATAATTATGTACACCGAACATTTATACCAATAACAACAATTAAATCTGAACTCAGTGGCGTAACAGCCCATGAGGTCCAAGTCCTATTGAGTCCATCTCAGTATTCGTGACCTTGGACGTTGAGGTGCATGAGTGGATGTTCCGGCCAGGTTGTTGGCCTGACGTGAAACCCCCAGTGTTTAGTTTCCAATCAAGCTTGGTACTCATTTATAGACTCACAAAAGGAATGACAAGCTCAGTCGACCTTGCCTACCCCGGGATTTTAACCCTGGACCTGTGGCGTGGAAGCGCGACATACTACAACTCAGCCACCAGGTCTCTTTAGCAACTTTCCATATAATACTGTTACGTAGATCTGGGTAAGAGGATTTTATGCAAAACAATCACAAAGAAATTAAACAGTTCTTTAAGAGCGATGTGAATTTATTATCAAAAATCCAATCCTTTAAATACAGGATTCAGCAGCAATATTGCCGCACGCATAATTTGCTACAAGTCCCGATAGCCGAGTTGGCAGAGCGTTGGACTGAACTTCCTCAGGTCTCGGGTTCGAATCCCGACCCCGGCAGATTTATCCAAAGACTGGAATTTTGTTCTCGTTTTTAATGTATTGTTTCTCTAGGTTCTAGATGAATCCAGATCATTCTTTAGAGTGCATACTGGGTATTTCTCGAATATTCCGAAGTGTATAAAAGCAGAGTTCATCGCCAGTTGGGGATGTTCTCAGTCCAGTGTTGTATCGAGCTCCCAGCCTTAGAATAAATCTAATTGTTTGTTTAATTGAACTGTGTACTTCTTTCGAACTCCGTGACAAGTTTGGTGGAAGCGCGGGGTACAATTACGTCAAACGTGGATAATAGCGACAACCTTCGCAGGAGCCTCCGGTTAAGAGGATTATCCCCCGAATTCGGACTGTTAAAAGAAAATAGTAGGAAGAGGACAAAAATGCCGACCGAGCAAGAAGCCAAGCCCGCTGTAGTAACACCTTCGTTACAGCAATGGAGGAGCCCATCGACCTTCCGAGGAGCGCCTGGGGAAGACCCTCTCAAATGGCTTAAAGAGTACGATCAAGTAGCCAACTTTAACAAGTGGGATGACATGATGTGCCTGGCTAACGTTTATTTCTTTCTTGACGGTACTGCGAGACAGTGGTATGTCAACAACGAAGACGCCTTAGATTCCTGGGAAGCGTTTAAAAATGGACTAAGTGGACTTTTCGGTGATCGTCAAAAATATACCAGAAGGGCAGAAGAACAACTAAAATGCCGAGCCCAGCGTTCAGGTGAGAGTACACAGTCCTACATACAAGGTGTATTAGGACTTTGCCAAGAGGTAAATCCTCTGATGAAAGAAGACGAAAAAGTGTCACACCTAATGAAAGGTGTTGCTGAGGATATTTATCAGGCCCTGTTGACGAGAGAAATCAACGACACAGCAAGTTTTATCAAATGGTGCAACTATATCGAAGATATGAAGCAGAAGAGAGTTGGTCGACCGAAATTTGAAAGGCTTCCAAACGTCGTACCGGTTGCATCCCTGACGGATGAGACTGATTTGGTCTCTCTTATTCGCACAATCGTACGAGAAGAAGTCCATCGACTAGTTAACCAGACGCAAGAATCTTTGGACTCCGATCCCCAGTCCTTAGAAGAGATCGTTCAAGACGAAGTTGAAAGGGTTTTGGCCCCAGTGTCAACAAAACCTACAGAAACTAGACCACGACCAACATACGCCGCTGTAACCAGGAAATACAGAGCTCCTGTTCAGAAATTCCCACCTCAACCAAGAAAAACAGATGTGTGGAGAACGGCTGACAACAGACCTGTTTGTTTCCACTGCGGACGTCCTGGACATGTAATGCGCTACTGCCGAGAGAGAAAGGCTGTCTTTGACAATTCTCGAAACCGCCGACGGAACTTCGACGACGTTGGCACTGAAGAAGAAATACGCCGACCAAACTCTTCTCGCCGTTTTACGCCAAGTCCCACGAGAGGCCGATCCCCAATACGTCGTTACAGATCCCCGTCGCCATATCGCCGATCCAGTCAGTCGCCAGGCCGTAGGAGCGAGGAAAACTAAAGAGAGCGACCTTCCAAGGAGGTGAGGCCGCGTGTACTGGAAATCCTCCGTCGACCGCCAAGATGACTGGTAACCAACTAGACGTAATAATAGATAAGAAGCCGATACGTGCTCTAGTAGATTCTGGGGCATCGTTTTCTGTCATATCCGATAAGTATCGCCGATTTTTAAAGAAAGTTCTGTTTGCTGATGCCAAGAGCGTTATGCTGAAAGTTGCGGATGGAAATTTTGTTCGGCCGATAGGGAAATGTGTTTTACGTGTCCGTATAAACAATCGAGAACTGCCGTTTGAATTTATTGTTTTATCACATTGTAGCCATGACGTCATCCTAGGATGGGACTTTTTAGAGGCGTCTCAAGCCGTTATAGACTGTGGACAAAATGAACTTGTTCTAGAAGACATCTGTCGAGACTCCACAGCGCCTGACGCCTGGAATTTGTATGCCACCAGAGACTATACACTTAAGCCGCATTCTGTAACTAGAATAACAGTATCAGGATATCAAACCCGAGGAGACATAAATGTAGTTCTAGACGGCAGCAAACATTTGCTCTTCGAGAAAAATATTGCTACACCGTCCATGGTATCCACATATCGTAACGGAAAAGTGATGTCTGGGTTACCAACCTGCAGTTCCGAAACCAAATCATCCCTAGAGGAATGTGCATAGACCAAGCTGAACCACTAAATGAAGGGCATCTATGTGTTATTTCCGACACATCGGGTTGCTTGGATGACCAGCAAGAAACTTCGGAGTCACAGATGAATTGTTCGTTAATGATGTCACCCGAGTTAAGTGACGAACAGAGAAACAAGCTATCCGAACTACTCCGGAAATTTTCTGGGCTTTTCACGAAAACCGACAAGTCGACAGCCGCGAAGACGAATGTGAAACACAGGATTTTTACTGGTGATCATGCTCCAATCAACCAACGAGCCTACAGAGTCTCACCGACTGAAAGACGCATCATTCATGAAGAGGTTCAGAAAATGCTTGATGAAGGTATCGTCCAATCCTCTGAAAGTCCTTGGTCATCACCCGTTGTGCTCGTAAGAAAAAAGACGGTAGTTGGCGTTTTTGCGTCGATTATCGCAAGCTGAATAGCGTCACGAAAAAGACGTTTATCCTCTGCCTCGTATTGACGATACGCTCGACTGTCTGAAAGGTGCCAAGTTCTTTTCTTCCATGGATCTCCGATCTGGTTATTGGCAAATAGAAATAGACGAAGCGGATCGTGAAAGGACGGCATTTATTACCCCCGAAGTCTTATACGAGTTTAAAGTCATGCCGTTTGGTCTCTGTAATGCACCTGCGACCTTCGAGAGAATGATGGACAATTTGCTACGCCATTTTAAATGGACTATGTGTCTTTGTTACCTAGATGACATAATAGTGTTCTCAGAAACTTTTGAAGACCATCTTATACGATTAAGACTTGTTCTAAAATGTCTTCAGGAAGCTGGTCTTAAATTAAATTCAAAGAAGTGTCTTTTTGCTGCCCAAGAAGTAAAGATTCTAGGCCATCTTGTATCTAGTAATGGCGTTCGTCCCGATCCCGACAAAAGAAAAGCCGTAAGAAATTTTCCCACTCCAAAGAATATACATGACATACGAAGTTTTCTTGGCCTTTGTTCATACTTTAGAAGATTTATTAAAGGTTTCTGTTATCTCGCCGAACCTTTGCAGTCGTTGCTGAAAAGTGGCGTGGAGTTTCATTGGGGTCCTGAAGAGGTGGAAGCATTTAACAGTCTTAAGAAAGCACTTACTTCGGATCCAGTATTGGGGATGTATGACGAAAGAGCTTCTACAGAAATCCATACCAATGCAAGCGGGTACGGTATCGGAGCTGTCCTAGTACAAATTCAGAATAATGTCGAGAAAGTTATAGCATACGCTTCTTGAACTCTGACAAAAGCCGAAAAGAATTATTCCACCACAGAAAGGGAATGTCTTGCCATCGTATGGGCTACCAACACATTCCGGCCGTACATATTCGGAAAACACTTTACTGTTGTAACTGACCATCATTCCTTGTGCTGGCTCATGAATTTAAAGGATCCTTCAGGAAGGCTTGCCAGATGGGCCCTCCGACTTCAAGAGCATGATTTTGACGTAAAATATAAAACCGGTAAGAAGCATAGTGACGCCGACGCTCTTTCGAGAAATCCAGTGGAAGAGGAAACGGAAACACCAGACAAATTTTTAGCAGTCACGACGAGTATGAACCTTGCGGCGGAACAGAAAAAAGATCAAGACCTTGCGAAATTAAAACTTTTGAGCAACTCATCCAAAAACGAAGAATTCAGATTCATCGACGGTATCCTTTGCAGGAAGAATTTTGATCCAGATGGAAAGTTGTGGTTACCAGTCATTCCTAAACATCTACGAGCAGACATACTAAGGCACTTTCATGACGCCCCCACCGCAGGACACCTTGGTTTTGCGAAAACTTATGACAGGATTCGCAAGAGATTTTACTGGCCGGGAATGTACCGAAATGTCGTTCGGTATGTCATGCATTGTCGGGAGTGCCAAAGGAGAAAATCCGTTCCTCAACGACCACCTGGACGTTTAGTTCCCATCCCTCCAGCTATAGCTCCTTTCCATCGCATTGGAATTGATCTCCTTGGGAGATTTCCAAAGTCTGCTCATGGAAACAAATGGATAATAGTCTGCACGGATTACTCAACGCGATATGCAATAACAAAAGCCTTGCCGACAGCCGAAGTCGCCGAAATAGCGAAGTTCTTACTTGAAGAAATTGTCCTCAGGCATGGAGCTCCTCGAGTAATTATCACAGATCGTGGAGCCGTCTTTCGATCCAGACTTGTTTCCTCTCTCGTCGACTTGTGTAACATTGATCATCGTTTCACAACGGCGTATCATCCCCAAACAAATGGACTGACGGAGCGCTTCAATAAGACCTTGGCCGACATGTTGTCAATGTATGTGGATGTAGAGCAGAAAAATTGGGATGAAATTCTACCATTTGTAACCTTCGCTTATAATACCGCTAAACAAGAGACCACAGGTTTTACGCCGTTCTATTTACTTCATGGTCGTGAAGCGGAAACGACACTAGATACAATGCTACCATTCTGTCCTAACGATTTTGATGACAATAACATCACCAAGATAGCAGCCAGAGCCGAAGAATCACGACAGCTAGCCCGAGTGCACACTCTGAGAGCTCAAGACAAAGATCGTCGACGTTACGATTCCAAACACCAAATGGTATCCTACGCTCCCGGAGATCTCGTATGGGTTTATACTCCAGTGAGAAAAGTCGGTCTCTCCGAAAAACTCTTAAGAAGGTATTTCGGACCGTATCAGGTGCTACGCCGTTTATCAGCCGTGACTTACGCAGTACAAGATTTTGATCCTGCTTCACGAAAAAGAAAACTAAGAGAAGTTGTCCATGTACTGCGTATGAAACCGTACCATGATCCCGCCGAGCAAATCGAAACCGAGGATATATTCCTCCCAAAGAATCATACAAAGGACCCATCACTCGTTCCAGAATAAAGGCCCTTGAACAAAATGACAGCGGGGCGCTGTCTTCTTTTTCGAGGGGAGCAATGCCGCACGCATAATTTGCTACAAGTCCCGATAGCCGAGTTGGCAGAGCGTTGGACTGAACTTCCTCAGGTCTCGGGTTCGAATCCCGACCCCGGCAGATTTATCCAAAGACTGGAATTTTGTTCTCGTTTTTAATGTATTGTTTCTCTAGGTTCTAGATGAATCCAGATCATTCTTTAGAGTGCATACTGGGTATTTCTCGAATATTCCGAAGTGTATAAAAGCAGAGTTCATCGCCAGTTGGGGATGTTCTCAGTCCAGTGTTGTATCGAGCTCCCAGCCTTAGAATAAATCTAATTGTTTGTTTAATTGAACTGTGTACTTCTTTCGAACTCCGTGACAATATTAAGAGTAAATCTCTGAAGGTCTTCACACCTTCACCAGCAATCAAACACAATAAACAGTGTTTAAAAATACGCGTAAGTAAAGAGTATTCACAAGCACAGCCGAGCTAGTCGCTAGTCAAAACAATGCTCACTACTCGCTGGTTTAATTAAGACTGACTCTCGTTCCGGCGAGCATCTCTATTTATAGGCACGGCAGAAACTTCCAGAAATATAACCGCTCCTGTCATAGAGCGTGACGTTAGTGGACCTCTCCACAGATTTCTAGAAGAATCCAGAGGGTTCCGAACTTGTCAAAATGGTCGCCAAAGTCCCCGAATTGGCCTCCATCTTGATCTCCAAAAATGATGCGAATTTGGCTCTACCGCCAAAATTTCTCCAAGTCTTATCGAATGGCCATTATAAAGTAAAGGGCGGAATTGCTTGTGAATAGTACAATTTTAACATAAAATAAATATAACATAGAGTAATATAAATGCATTAAACATACAAATACAAATTATTTACATTATTCACACAAAATTCGTAACAATATTTATTCATTTAACAATAATGCATTTAACATTTATTTTTCTTTAACAATTACATTTTTAGCATTTATTTTTTTAAAAAAATTATACACTTAATATTTATTTCTTTAACAAAAACATATTTAATACTTATGCATTTAGCGTAACAAATTAAAAAATTTAACGCAAAAATATTAGATCCATACATGATTCATTTAACAAGTGAAATAAAATTAAGAATGAACTTATATTACCTCAAAACAGAATGAAAGCTTGTGATGTTCTTCCCCTTGGAAGTACATCTCTCGAAGTATCAGTGTGAGCTAGAGGTGTAGGATCAGCGAAATAACTAGGATCAAACATTATCTTAATATGACTTTATTAAGATATTCAACTTAAACCTTTAACAAATTCAATTACAATAATTAATATGAGAGAATCTACGATGACGCAATACACAACACACACAATATATATATATATATATATATATATATATATATATATATATATATATATAATAAGACCTAATCCAATTCAGACCTATATCAATAAGCGAACCACCTAATCCTCGATTCTAATATTAAGTAATCAATCCTACCTTATTATAGCTTGTAGTAGCTCTTTTCTTTATATGCAATGGGATGCAACTGTACAGCTTCCTTCTAATCGAGCACCAATATATGTATCCACGTCACATAGAACTCATTCAAACTTGAAACACGAACTGTAGAAATTATCCACTGCCACAACCCACATCAATTGTCTAACATTCCTTTACATTGCCATCACGCCTTCTCTCAGATCCGATATTTAAAGTCCGTTTATTTGCATCTCTTATTCACATTTCATTTCTTGGATTTGGTTGGAAAAGAGTTGTCATTAATTTTGGCCCAAAGAATCCAAAGGACTTGTTAAAGAAAAGAAGTGTGAGATGCCATAAGCTTTAAATTAAAAATTACCAAAAATACTATAGTTTATCATTCACTGGTAGTCGTTGATAAAAAGCGCTTTTGTTTCGGTAAGTTAAAACAAAATTATAACACCTCAATAAAAAGATTTATCATCATATTTCCTATACTTAAATCCAGTAGGCTAAATTTAGGATAATCACATGATATATGGAAAAATGGGTTTACTGTTAAATCAAACCTGTCGTTAGACTTATAAATATTGTCAAATCCGGATACAATTCCATAGAATTAAAAAGATAAAGGTAAGAAAGATATAAAAGACTAAAGAAATTTGGTGAAGATTGGGTAAGGATATCCCAGTATACTGCTCAAAATAATTAAAGGATATTACGGTTTTAGGTGGATTTTGTGACTGGGAAACTTTTTAGCTGATTGATACATGATCGACAGACGTAGTAGGTTATATGAGAATAAATTACACATGTTTGGCAGAAAAAATGCATTTTATTGCACATTTGTGTGCAAAAGGAAAAAAACACAATTTGTGCATATGAGAAAAAAAGAATAAGAAAAGGTGTTTTCTTCAAAGGATATTATTTTCAGTAGGGGGTATGGTTTCCACGGACGGCCAGCAACGTTGAGCACCTTTGAGGCATGGAGTCAATGAGGCTATTAATCACGAGTTGGGGTATTGTGTCCCACTCTTCCAGAAGAGCTCTTTCCAGTTCTTGGAGAGTTTTTGGGGGTGGTTGGCGGCCAGCAACTCGTCTTCCTAGAGCGTCCCAAACGTGCTCTATTGAATTCATGTCTGGAGAACACGCTGGCCATTCCATTCGTAAGATTCCTCGAAAAGGAAATCCTCCACCAGGTTAGCATGATGTGGCCTGCAGTTATCGTCCATTAAAATGAAGTCATCTCCGATTGCTGCTGCGTAAGGGACTACAATAGGTCTGAGGATCTCAACCCTATATCGGCGAGCAGTCAGTGGTACATCTCAAATGATGTAGAGGTCTGTGCGCCCGCCAATGGAGATGCCACCATACACCAACACTCCCCCACCGCCAAATCTGACACTTTCGTGCATGAACGCAGGATTATTCATACTGCCACTGTCCCTCCAGATGAAAATACGCCTATTATCCGGATGAACAGAAAAACAGGACTCGTCAGAAAAAAGAACATTTCTCCATCCATTTCAACTCCAGTTCACATGTTCTGTTGCCCACTCCCAGCGGTCGCGACGATGACTTGATGTTAGACTAACCTATACCATCGGTTGGCGAGCATACAGACCTACACCATGGAGCCGGTTTCGGACAGTCTGAGTTGAAACCGTGGTGCCAGTAGCCGAGCGAAGGTGTTGTTGGAGAAGAGTAGCGTTCATATTTCGGCGTCTCCGAGCCGTTAACACTAAATAACGATCTTCATTGGGCGTTGTTGCCCATCTACGACCTTGTCCTGGTCTTCGGACTGCACTTCTAGTCTCCAAAAAAAGGTTCCAGATCCTGGAAATCACACTTTGTGACATTCCAATGGCTTGTGCTACTTCGGCTTGATTTTGGCCCCCTTCTAACTTACCAACAACCCTCCAAGCTTCTGAATCGGTTAAATGACTTCGCTCAGACATCGTACTCATCGAAACAAAGCAGTCACTGAATGCCGATCATCCTTGTCTTCATTTCAGTTGAAAGTCAAATTTCATTCGCTGCCACTGAAGCGACGTTTTTGACTTCGAACTCAAAATTAGCATACTCCAGAATTAAAAAATCAGAAAAATTTGCATTTGTGATTCTCTTCTTCCATTTTTGGCAAAAAAATTTCGCTTATATCTTTAATTTATATAAAACTTACAATATCCTTTAATTGTTTTGAGCAGTGTATTAAAATTCTACGGAATATTAGAGCATGAAAAAGAATCATTAATCTATACGTAGGTGCGTTTATTTACCTGTGTCATTTATTATTGTTAACAAACAAGTGTGTGCGTGTGTGTGTGTGAAGTATATCGAAGAGATGGTAGTGATTTTTGTTTTGTGATCGTAACCAAGCTGGTGGCCAATTTGGCAACCATTTTGGCGTCATTGGCGACCATGTTGGCGAGTTCGGAACCCTCTGGAATCTTCTAGAAAGTAGTAGATCTCTCCACTAGTGTCCCGTTCAATGACACGAGCGGTTATATTTCTGGAAGTTTCTGTCGCGCCTATAAAAAGATGCTCGCCGGTATGGCGATGAGACTTGATTAAACCAGTGAGTAGAGAGGATTTTTAGTAGCGATTAGCTCGGCTGTGCTTGCGAATAATCTTTACTTACGTTTATTTTTAAACAATAATGATTGTTTTAGATTGTTGTTGAAGGTGAAGACCTTCGGATATTTACCCTGTGAATATCGCTGCTGAATCCTGTATTTAAAGGATTGGATTTTTGATATTAAATTCGCATCGCTCTTCAAGAACTGTTTATTTCAGTGTTTCTCAAACTTTCAAACTGGTGACCCAATTTTCAATCATAATTTACTGCAATAAAAATGCACTTTGAGAGAGAGACGCTAAAGTACAATACGATCTTAATTATAAACCATACAAATTAATACGATAAGTATATTAAATTTTGTGTATATGTAACTTTTATAAGTAATATATATTTTAAGAAAATTACTTAAAATATATATTACTTACTTATTATTATGTTGTTTTTCTTTCTCTAATTTTTAAATTGGAACAGATCACAAAATGATATAGTTAATTAAAGATTTTTTTCCTTCAGCATTCATTTCTCAAAGTACAAATGTCATTAGAAAAATAGACTAGTCTATGTTGCTCTCTATCATATTCATCACATCTGACATTATAGGGTACTTTTGCGTGAGTCTGGGCAACCTATCGGACGTCTGCGCAAAACATGTAAAAATGCTTTTCCTCGTACAATTCCAGTCAGTTTCGGTCGACTCGATACTCCTATAGCTACCGAATCTAGCATGAATGTACATTTTTTTTAATTTACACGTTAATTGTAATTCACGGTAATTAAATATTTACGGCAGTAGATTAAAACAAAATCATACATACATTTTTAAGTCGTAAGCAAACATTCGATGATAATAAAGAATCAACAAGTACACAGACGAGCATGGTTCCGAAAATTAAATCAAGGCGATATTCTCAAAAATATTTAAATTTTGGATTTATCACTACTGAAGTAAATTATGGGGGAAGGGAGGGAAAGCCCCAACTCGTTATGTGTTAAAACTTACAAATCTGAAGAACAACATGTGAAAGTTGTTTTTAAAACCATCTAAAATCATTTAGCCATGTTGGCAAAGAATTTAAAGAAGTATTTTCTGGATGAGGACAGCTAGGTAGCAAGTTACGAGTGGATTAGGGATCTATTTCAAAATACTTTAGAAGGGCTCTCAACTTCCGAAGAAGATATCTTCATAGATTTCAGATCCAGTAAAAAATTAAATGGCAATTTTGTAATAAATCGCTCTTTGAATTTTGGGTAGAGGTGGATGAGGAATTTTCTGCACTGAAAACAAAAGCACTTCGTATACTATTACCATTTTCTACATCCTACCTTTGTTAAACCGGATTTTCTGCGGTGGCTGCTTTGAAGACAAAATATAGATATCAGCTAAATATAGAAAAATAACTCAAAGTGTCAATATCTGATATTAAACATTCCTTTGAAAAACTTTGCTCTACAAGACAGGTCCATGGAAGTCCCTAATAATTATTAAACTTTTTCTTAATTTAGTAATAAGAAATTATTTATAAAATACCTTCTTCAGTACTGATGCAGTAAACGTATACTGGCTGAAACACCGACTCTTCGCACGAGTTCATTTTTTAAAAAAATAAAACGTTATTCTTGATATAATAGCTGAACTGTACGGAGAGTAAAACTGCGTGCACGACATTGTATACAAAAATGTAAAATGATTTTTTAGATAAATTGTAAATAACTGTTTTAAAGAGCTGTAATTTTAAACCTCACATAATTAGCATTTAGAATTAATGTTAAATAATGAAAAAGAATATGATTCCGATGAAGAATAATTGTGTTACTTTTTAACATTTAAAGCGAGAAGACTTCAAAATGTTATAACCCGGGAGCAGGCGCGTACTGGATACTAACACTAATGGTAGTGCGGGGATACTGAGTCACCCCACTCATTTGTTTATAATTATTTTTATTGTACACGATACACAAATCAGAATTAAAGTGAATAATTTAATTTATAGAAAGTATACTTATCTTCTTTCAAGGACTATTCCATTCTTTGATTATTTGAGAAAAAAAACCAATAAAACTGAACTAAAATGATTCAAAAGTACAAGACCATAATAAAGGACGCAAATCAGAGACACTTTTCACTAATATTACAGAAGTGTTAAATCAATCAATTCTTTTCCAAATATCGTAAAACTCTATTATTTGCAATTTCCCTAAGCGAAAAGCAAACGCATAAAAAATGGGACGGAACTAATATTAAATTAACCATACCATAAATTTGAAGGTCAATCAAATGATTAGCAAATGTATTATGCAGCCTGGCTGAAAAGTGAATCATGTTTTCTTTTTCTTCTTCTACAACTAATGTATAGTATTTCAATAATAATTACAGTGATGAATTGTTTATCTTCTTAGAATTTTTCTCAGGGTCTGGGTTTCGTTTTTTCTTTTAACGAGTAATGTTTTATGTTAAAACGTAATAAAGAATCTCTCATTGAGGAAATACAGCAAATTAAACAAAATGTTTTTTTCTTTAATTTGGTTTTGGGATCAAAGATAGCTATTTGATGACGGAAAAAAGCCAGATGATAAACATAAATTATGTCAGTGTTGTTGTGTGTATTTTTTTACTATGGAAGAAAGCATTTTGTTTTACTTCTCTTTCAGGTTATTTCTTTAAAAAAAAAATCTTTAAATTTTCGATATGCTCCCGCCCCCCTTGTAGGGTCATCGAGCCCCCCAGGGGGCGCGCCCCACACTTTGAGAAACACTGGTTTATTTTCTTTGTGTTTGTTTTGCATAAAATCAACGAAATCAGATCTACGTAACAGTTTGGTGTCAGAGGTGGGGATGAGAGAGCGATGGATGAGCAACTGAAGGCTCTGTTGGAAGGCATCAATGCCTTGAAAAGCGGCCAAGAAGAGAGTAAGGAGAGAATGGAGAACATGCAGAGAAGCCAAGAAGAGACTAAGGAGAGAATGGAGAATATGCAGGAAAGCCAAGAAGAGACTAAGGAGAGAATGGAGAATATGCAAGAAGAGATTAAGAATGAGTTGAAGGAGAAAATAGAGAAAGGTCAACAAGAAAAGCAGAAGGTCAAGAAGAGCTGAGAAATACTTTAGAAAAGAAAATCGATAGCGTGGAAGAAAAAATAACATTGAAAAATGAAGAAAAGATTGCAGTAGTTGAACAGAAGATAGAGAAGAAAGTTGGGGAAGAAATAGGAAGAATTACAGAGCAAGTTGAAGAAAGAATTTAAGAAGTCGCTGAATATTTTACCCAGCGAGTTGAAGATCTGAAAAAGAAGCTTCTAGCTTGTGGGAATACAAAGAATGAAAGCAAGTTTGTACCTGTTTCTTCGGTACCTATGCCTGCCTCTCCAGTGCATCTGACTACCTCACTAGTGTCAGTGAAATTCTCCACCTATGACGGAAAAACCAACTGGGAGGTATATAAGACTCAATTCTCCATAATTTCAGAAGCCAATGGATAGACTGAAGGGGTGAAAGCACGTCAGCTAGCAGCATCCCTTAGAGGAGAAGCTACTGAAATACTGCAGACTCTTCCCGACACAGAACGGCTGACTTTGAACTCCCGATATAATGCTCTGGATCTTCGGGTCAGCCAGAAATACTCCAAGGACTACGCACGCCTGCAAATGAAAACAAGACTCCAGAAAACCGGAGAAAGCTTTCAGGAGTGTGCCTCCGAAGTAGAAAGGCTTGCCAACTTGGCTTTCTCCGACCACCCAGCAACACTGTCCGAGAAGCAATCTCCTTACAGTATTTCGTGGACGGCCTGAAGGATGGGGAAATCCAGAAGGCTGTGAGAATGGCTGATATCCAAGATCTTAAATCTGCCCTGTTATATGCCCTGAAAGTGGAGGCCGCCAATGAAGCCAGTTGCAGAGACAGCCATTCCGTCCGAGGAGCTAGAGTGACTACAGATGTGCCTTGTGAATCTCCATGGAGGAAGAAGGTAGAGAAACTGAGAGAGGTAATTCTAGATTTAATGGCTCAACATCAGAACCTGAGGAGAAGTAGAATCACGTGTTGGGGATGC
Source organism: Trichonephila clavipes (assembly GCA_019973935.1). Lineage (NCBI taxonomy): Eukaryota > Metazoa > Arthropoda > Arachnida > Araneae > Nephilidae > Trichonephila > Trichonephila clavipes. The sequence goes on along the minus strand of BMAU01017818.1, from coordinate 24,064 downwards.
GGTGGAGCAGGGCGTCTGAGAAGTTGCTACCCTTGAATGCATAAAGAAGATCACAACGTCAAGTGCTGGGGGTGCGGTAGAACTGGGCATGTAAGAAGTAACTGCCCTCGAGTAAATCAAGAATATCCTTGTCATACAAATGTAACAGAATCAAAGAAAGTGTGTAGCAACCGAAAAGGATCAGCTGAAATCGAAAATGGGAGTCTGACGACGGAAAAACATTCAGGTGGCAATTAATACTCCCGAAGACAAGAGTTTCAACAGTCCTTAAGAAACTGCATGGCAGTCCAACTGGAGGTCATTTCATGAGCGCTTCTACTGGAACAATGTGCGGAGTGACGTGGAAAAGTGTTGTTGCATTTGTGACCCCTGTGCTGCACGCAAAGGTCCCAGAAAACGCACTAGAGGAAGACTGCAGCTGTATAATGTGGGAGCGCCTTTCGAACGAATAGCTTTTGACATCCTAGGTCCACTTCCGAGATCGTCAGATGACAACAGCAACATCCTGGTTGTCATGGACGACTTCACCAAGTGCCCTGAAGCCTATCCTATTCCCGACCAAGAGGCCTCAACTGTTGCAGAGGTTCTAATTCAACACTGGATCTCACGATTCGGGGTCCCTCTACAACTGCACTCCAATCAAGGGAGAAACTTCGATTCTGCAGTTTGCAAGAGACTGTGTGAAATACTCGCCATCGACAAAACCAGGACAACAGCTTTGCATCCTCAGTCTGACGGAGAATGGTGGAGAGGTTCAGTATGACCATTCTGAACAGCCTCTCTCTCCTGGTATCCAGTAATCAACAGGACTGGGACAAGAAGCTGCTCTTTTTCTTGTTTGCCTACAGGAGTACCGTTCATGAGACCACCGGCTATTCCCCATCCCAGATGCTCTTTGGACGTGATCTTCATCTGCCTGCAGATTTTCAGTTCAGCCGGCCACCGGATGCACCCTTGACGCCTGAGGAGTATATCGAGAAATTCCAGGCACGGATGGAGGAAATGCATAATCTGTGGCTAGGGAAAGAATTGGCATGGCTTCCGAGAAGATGAAGACCCAATACGACGCAAGAGAGCAACCGGACACGACTTCCACGAAGGCGACAAAGTGTGGTTATGGAATTCGAAACGTCGTAAAGGACTCTCTCCGAAGCTACAGACCAACTGGGAAGTTCCTTATACAGTCCTAAAAAGATTGAATGACGTTGTGGTCCGAATACAAAAATCCCCACACTCAAAACCGAAGATAATACATTATAATAGGCTAGCCCCTTATCTTGGCCAAGATCAATAAGATCCTTAAGTTCAGACCATGGTCATTAATTATTTTGTAAAAAAAAATGTAAATTATTCCTCTTTTCAAACTCCTTAGTTTTATTATAGTATTGTAATTATTTTGTATTTTGAATTTATTTTCTTTGTATGTGCTGTTCAGTACTGGCTACTTTATATTTGATTATTATAAAGAATAGTTTCTGTCTGTAAATAGATTCCCCTTACTCAGGGATTGTACTGCCCGGGACGTGCAGTCTTTGAGGAGGGGACAGTGTTACGAATTTTGTTTAAATAGAGTAAACAATTTGTATTTGAGTGTTTAATGCATTTATATTACTCTAAGTTATATTTATTTCATGTTAAAATTGTACTATTCACAAGCAATGCCACCCCTTACGTTATAATGGCGATTCAATGAGAACTTGGCGAAATCTTGGCGGTAGAGCCAAGTTGGCATCATTTTTGGAGACCAAGCTGGTGGCCAATTTGGCGACCATTTTGGCGTCATTGGCGACCATGTTGGTGAGTTCGGAGTCCTCTGGAATCTTTTAGAAAGTAGTAGATCTCTCCACTAGTGTCACTTTCAATGACGCGAGCGGTTATATTTCTGGAAGTTTCTGTCGCGCCTATAAAAAGATGCTCGCCGGTATGGCGATGAGTCTTGATTAAACCAGTGAGTAGTGAGGATTTTTTAGTAGCGATTAACTCGGCTGTGCTTGCGAATATTCTTTACTTACGTGTATTTTTAAACACTGATGATTGTGTTTGATTGCTGTTGAAGGTGATGACCTTCGGATATTTACCCTATGAATATCGCCGCTGAATCCTGTATTTAAAGGATTGGATTTTTGATAATAAATTCGCATCGCTCTTCAAGAACTGTTTATTTGCTTTGTGTTTGTTTTGCATAAAATCCACGAACCCGGATCTACGTAACAATATGTTAAGCATGCACTCACCTCAAGAGCAAAGATATAAGAGAAGGAATCATTCAAGTTTCACATTTAAGTATGCAAGGAAAAACATAATATAAAATAAAATCTCGTGTTCAAGTGAAGGGAAAGATAAATTATTTATAGAAATTAGATAATTTTTGTAGGAAAAGTTTCAACCGTTTTTTAAAGCCCGTGTAAGACATTATGATACACTATTACTTTGAATGGTCAATAAATCTGTCAAAATTTCAAGGTTTAAGTTTTTAACGAGGGATCACAAATAAATCTGTCGAACTAATGTTTTGAGATAACCAAATGGTTTAAAATCAGAATTTTCATTAAAAAAATTCAAATACACTGCTCAAAACAATTAAAGGACATTGTAAGTTTTATATAAAATCAAGATATAAGCGAAATTTTTTTGCCGAAAATAGAAGAAAAGAATCACAAATGCCAATTTTTCTGATTTTCAAGCTGTGGAATATGCTAATTTTGACTTCGACGTCAAAAACGTCGCTTCAGTGGCAGCGAATGAAATTTGACTTTCAACTGAAATGAAGACAAGGATGATCGGCATTCAGTGACTGCTTTGTTTCGATGAGTACGATGTCTCAGCGAAGTCATTTAACCGATTCAGAAGCTTGGAGAGTTGTTGGTAGGTTAGAAGGGGGCCAAACTCAAGACGAAGTAGCGCAAGCCATTGGAGTGTCACAAAGTGTGATTTCCAGGATCTGGAACCGTTTTTTGGAGACTGGAAGTGCAGTCCGAATACCAGGAGAAGGTCGTAGACGGGCAACAACGCCCAATGAAGATCGTTATTTAGTGTTAACGGCTCGGAGACACCAAATATGAACGCTACTCTTCTCCAACAACACCTCCGCTCGGCTACTGGCACCACGGTTTCAACTCAGACTGTCCGAAACCGGCTCCATGGTGTAGGTCTGTATGCTCGCCGACCGCTGGTATGTGTTAGACTAACATCAAGGCATCGTCGCGACCACAGAAAGTTGGGAACAGAGCATGTGAACTGGAGGAGAAATGAATGGAGCAATGTTCTTTTTCCTGACGAGTCCCGTTTTTCTGTTCATCCGGATAATAGGCGTATTTTCATCTGGAGGGACCGTGGCAGTAGGAATAATCCTGCGTTCATGCACGAAAGTGTCAGATTTGGCGGTGGGGGAGTGTTGGTGTATGGTGGCATCTCCATTGGCGGGCGCACAGACCTCTACATCATTTGAGATGTACCTCTGACTGCTCGCCGATATGGGGTTGAGATCCTCAGACCTATTGTAGTCCCTTACGCAGCAGCAATCGGAGATGACTTCATTTTAATGGACGATAACTGCAGGCCACATCGTGCTAACCTGGTGGAGGATTTCCTTTTCGAGGAATCATACGAATGGGATGGCCAGCGTGTTCTCCAGACATGAATTCAATAGAGCATGTTTGGGACGCTCTAGGAAGACGAGTTGCTGGCCGCCAACCACCCCCACAAACTCTCCAAGAACTGGAAAGAGCTCTTCTGGAAGAGTGGGACACAATACCCCAACTCGTGATTAATAGCCTCATTAACTCCATGCCTCAAAGGTGCTCAACGTTGCTGGCCGTCCGTGGAAACCATACCCCCTACTAAAATTGATTTCCTTTGAAAAAAAACACCTTTTCTTATTCTTTTTTTTTCTCATATGCACAAATTGTGTTTTTTTTTTCTTTTGTACACAAATGCGCAATAAAATGCATTTTTTTCTGCCAAACATGTGTAATTTATTCTCATATAACGTACTACGTCTGTCGACCATGTATCAATCATCTAAAAAGTTTCCCAGCCACAAGATCCATCTAAAACCGCAATATCCTTTAATTATTTTGAGCAGTATATATTTTTAGTCCATTTTTGTTGCCTCTTTAATAAGATTTCTAAAAATATCTTACTTTTAACTCTGAGTCCATTAGGAAAAAAAGTTACAGTTGTTTTTATTTCGGGTCGAAGTTCAATGTAGAAGCTTAATTTTTCTTAGGCTCATCTCTTTTTTTTTATTTTTGATGCTATTATTTTTATATCCGGCGTATAACGCACCCCCGTAAATTTCAATCACATTTTTTGTGTTAAAAGTGCGCGTTAAACGCCAGATTTTACGGTATATGGATCTTTGCGATCAAAATCTCCTAAGAAAATGTCTTCTCGGGAAAACTCAAAACTGCAATGAAAGTTTTAAAAAGTCGTGTGGGATATAATCCCGAAAGAGACTTTTGAGGAACTACAAACGCTCCACTTAGGGATTTATATTGTAAAAATACTTTTTAATTCTGGGTTTGCTGGTCTATTTCCTCTACTTCAAAAGTTAGAAATGGAATTAGGGCCTGAAATGTTAGGTTATTTTTGGTACCTCGACAATACGAGAACTGTTGATTCAACGAGGCATTCGAAATCAGAGGAGAAACTGCCTCTTAAAAAAAGAAAGGTCTTTCAAAAATGTAAGTCTGAAGTGTGAGGTTTAGGAAAGCACGACGTACAAACCCCTGAAAGGTTTTACTACCTTCTTAAATCTTTAAAAAGTTTTAGTGCAAATATAAACTTTATTTTGTATTTTCCGAAGAATATTATTTTTATTCATTATGGTAATAGTGATATCTGTTAAAGTAATTGAAATGTTCCTATGACCTTTGGGGGGGTTGTTCTTTGCATTATAATCAATGCCTTGTGCTAAAAGCTAAAGGTAATTTCTAAATTAAATTATTTTTAAAGTAATTATTATATGAATATTGCATGTTACTTTGAAGACACTTTTTTATAAATTTTTCAGGTTATTGCAGTGATTATAATTTAAGAAACATAATTCTTGAATAATAAATATGAGTTAGTATATAATCCAATAATTTTTTTTCTTAATAACCAGAACGTGATAATTTTTCTGTGAGAAATATAATTTATTGCAGCATGAAAGCATTGGTAATTTTATATAGGACTAATTATAAAATCAATGCTTATTTGTTTTGAAAATTCATTACAGAACATAACATTGTCTTTTTTTCCTTTTAAACAAGTTTCTAGATATTTATGTGTAACTTGTGGAAAATTTTAGTTAATCACCATTAAGAATCTTAGCGTAATATTATGAACCATCTCTAGATTATCATAGTTATCTGATTTACAATTTAGAGAAATAAATATTGAAAATCAGATCACATAGCTAATAAAAAAAGCATTTTCTTCCTAGTTTGCCATTCATCACATGGAATTTAGAAAAATGTTTTTGCCATGCACCCTTTTCATCTTTCTCTATATGGTTACTATCGCCAAAACTGCACCAATACCTTTGGAAATGATCGACATGACTTACGTATTTGATAACACTACGCTTCATTGGCCTACTCAGAAGAAATTTGAGTTGCTTGTACTTGAAAATGGAACTCAAGAAGAAGGATATTGGTAAGATAATGTAAAATACTGTTACGAATTTTGTGTAATTGCTTAATTTGATCTTAAAATTGAGTAAAAAATTTATTAATTGGTGTTAAATACGCTAATATTACTTTCTGTTGTATTTATTTTATATATAATTGTAATATTCGCAAGCAATGTCGTCTCTTACATTACAATGGCGTTTCAATGGAAAAATGGTGAAATATTGACGATACAGCCAAGTTGGCATCATTTCTGGCGTGACCAAATTTGACGACTTGGTGACCATGTTGACAACCACATTGATGCTTCTGGAAATCTATAACATCGCAATCTATGACGTAAGCGGATTTTTCTTGAAAACAATCGAAGATATCCATGCAGACAAAAAATAGCAGTCGCTCGCTGAAACAGAGTCATTATTACTTTGGCTATTGAAGAGGACAAGAGGTTGCTTGGGGATATTCTTTAAGTACTTATATATTTAGACACTGACAGTTGTGTCTGGGTGCTGTAGAAGGTGTGGAAACCTTCTGAGATTTATTAAGTGAAATTTAATATTGTATCCCATATTTTAAGGATTGTTTCCCTACAATAAATTTTTATCGCTGCTAAAGAACTGTTTTGCTCTTTGAGATTGATAGTATAAAATACACGAGGCTCGATATACTTAATGATTCTACTAGAATATACTATATTGTTATCGGGCACTACAACAAAAAGCGAAGTGCGCAATTGTAATAGTTTAAGATTGCCTTCACATACTGTTAAAAAGTAGGATATATATATACCTAGTTGTGTGCAGTATGTTCTGATTCAATTATAAAAAGAGTTAAAATAAAAAAAAACTTTGTTATGGTATTTAAAAAACTGTTATTGCGTTGTGGGTTGTTTCCAATCCCCTTGGAGCAGGAAAGCCTACTCCAAGTCCATTTGACCTTTCCGTGTAATAGTGTCACACATCAGGTCTTGCTTCTCATACAACTGTCGCAGGGAAATGCCCCAGCAGTCCAGAAGATGAGCAGGAGAAGAAAGGAGAGAGCAAGGACAGGTAAAGAAAGACTTTACCTCTGCACAAAAGTCATATTACGCAGGTGATCGTTTCTAAAACGCGCCGAGGCCGCCTGATGAGCCCTGGATTCCCTGCACTGTAAAGATAATCCAGGACTCTTGGCTGCGTACCAGTGGTGAGCAGGAGGATTTCGCCAAGTCAAATTCATTTTTTTAAATTTTTTATTTATTTATTTATTTTTTGGTAGGAATTAAAAAACTAAATATTCTTATCGCTTCATTTTATCTATAAATTAAACATGTTGCTATTTTTATTCAAAATAATGACGTTTTAACTTCATACGTGTTTTACGCCTCTTAGGCAAATCATTTATAGAGGCATGTTCTACTTCCATGAGAATTTCCATCGCTGCTTTCTTTAAAGAAGGTTTAAGACTGTTTAAATTGGAATGCTGTTTTTGCCACACCTTTGCTTCCATATTTTGCCATATTTTATTAGAATATAGTTCCTCTTCACAATGCGGAAATATATTTATATTTTATATTTATACTGCCCGTGTATTTATTTTCAACAGTTTAGGTTTATTAATAGGTCATGCCCCTTAACTACAGGCGAAGAGACACATACTCAATGACGTCTGATTGACGTCATATTTATTCTTAGGCTTCTTATTTTCATCATTAGACTGATGTCTCCGATACACCGAGATCATCTCCGATTCTGTGTTGTTTCGAATGCTTTGAGTGCCCCCTACACCCTCTTCTCAACGGTAACAGAAATCTGGGAGAAATGAGAGTGCATTCGGTGTGTTTTATTTGTTTGTCAAGGGGGTAAGGTATCCGATTACGTTCGAAACCGTGATTTAAAAAAAGCGCATAAATGAATAATTTTCAGAATAGTTAGTGTCATTTGGATTCTAATATATGCATAAAATTGTTTGAAGAATATTATTAGAATAAAATGTTATTTAAATGCAATATTTTGACAAAAAATTGACTTAGAATTACCTATTTTCTAAACATTCTCCTTTGATGAAAAATGCTTCTATAATAATAATATTTTGCTTATATAAAACAAAGATTTCTCTCCAGATAGCATGAACTATGATTTTTTAAAAATTTACATTATATTTTCAGAGTTACTACCAATTAAAAAATTTATCGGTGTTTTTTCTTCTTAAAATTTATCCACTCTGTTATATTAAAATATGGATAAATCCACTTCTAAGTTATATATTTCAAAAAAACTGTAGTTTAGACTCTGAACAGAGATCTGAGTTTTATATAGGTAAAATATTATTCTTATAGAAGCATTTTCCATAAAAGGTGAATGTTTTGAAAATAGGTAATTCTATGTTTATTTTTTTTTGGTAAAATATTGCATTTAAATAATTCTTTACTGTAATAATATTCTTAAAACAATTTTATACATACATTCTAATTTAAGTGACACTAAATATCATAAAAATCATCCATTTATATGCTTTTGCAAAGTAACAGTTCCAAACATAGTCGGATTCCTTAACCTTATAGAAATTCTTCTTTTTCCTTCTAAAACTCAGATTAATCCGCCTATAAAAGCAATAAAATACATCTGAAAGAACTAGAATGAGTTAAGGCTTTTCTAGAATTACATTTTCCCCATACCTACCGATTTGTACGCATATTACGCGCACGAAAGATACAAAAAATAATGAACGCTTTATTCGAAATACACTTTCCCTCTGATTTCTCTGAAAATATTTTTGTGTCTATTTTAACAATTTATTTCTGGATTTTAAGCAGCGATGTACAAATTTGGGGGTTAATCTTTTAAAAAATCTAAATTTTATTTTTAAAAAAAACCAGTGTGCTTTAGATTACACGACTGCAGTAAAACTTCTTTAGCTCCATCTATGTATATATATAAATATATATATATATATATATATATATATATATATATATATATATATATATATATATACACTGGTGTGCAAAAATTAAGGACGAAGTCGAAAAATTAGCATATCAACTGAACGAAGAGGCAGAGCTGACAGAAAGACCAATCAGGAGATTAAGTAAGGTGATGTACGGTAGCACATGCGCAGATATGCAGGTAGACGTAATGGGGGAGTGTCTGAGTAATAAAGCATGTTGTCGGTGTAAGATCAGTATTTCTGGCAAAGAGATTGCACGCCGTATAGCAGTTAAAATCACACCGAGTTGCTGCCTCAGCGAGAAATGGCGAATAATCAATCTGTTAGACGACATCTGGAGGCTTTTACCCGAGGTCGAATCATTGGGAAGTTGGAGGAAGGCCGCAGTGTGACAAATGTGGCTGCAGAGTTCGGAATTGCTCACAGCATCGCTTCACGACTTTGGAGACAATTTCAAACTACAGGAACAGCTATCCGGGGGTTCAGTAGTGGTCGTCCACGAGGAACCACACCCGCAGATGACCGGTACATTGTCTTACAGGCCAGAAGAAACAGGCGGCAGACAGCGGGAGAAATCGCTAGACACACGACACAGGCGACTGGACGACCGATATCGCGTTTTACCGTGGCCAGAAGACTGCACGATGGTGGTTTGTTTGTATGACGCCCTGTACGGTGTGTACCTTTAACGCCTGTCCATCGGAGAAGGCGTTCTCTGTGGTGCCGGGAACACCGGAATTGGAGAGGCAATTAATGGGGACGAGTACTCTTTACAGATGAGAGAAGATTCAGTTTGAGTAGCGATTCTCATCGCATACTCATCTGGAGAGAGTGGGGAAGCCGCAATCATCCCTCGAACATCATTGAAAGGGACAGGTATGGAGGTCGCGGTGTTCTCGTTTGGGGAGGCATCATGCTTGGTAGTCATACAGACCTTCACATCTTCGATGCAGGTTCAGTCAACGGGACCCGTTATTGTAACGAGATTCTTCTTCCATATGTGTGTCTTTTTAGAGGCGCTATGGGTCTGCAGTTCCTTTTCATGGACGACAATGCACCATGTCATCGCACAGTAGCGGCCGAACAGCTCTTAGAGAGTGAGGATATTGAACGTATGGATTGGCCGGCACGATCTCCGGATCTCAATCCCATCGAGCATGTATGGGATTTTCTAGGCAGACGCTTGGCAGCTCGTACCTTACCACCAGTAACGATTCGGGAGCTTCGATTGGCGCTGCAAGACGAATGGGCAGTAATGCCTCAACAACTCATTGACACCCTCATTCTCAGCATGGGCAGACGCTGTGAAACCTGCCTAGCAGTCAGGGGAGATCATATCCCCTAGACCGGATGTTTCTTGCTGGACACCCATCACAGGGATGTTTCGGCCTTCAGTCGCATTGCGCTCCATGCTACTTTTTCAATAAAGCTTCTTTTTATCCCTCTGATTTCTCTTTTAGTAAGTGTTGCTTACATATTACACATGTCCTTACGTATTGGGGATCTTATGGTATTAAATGTGTTGATTTAGAAAGCTTTTGTACAAAGTTATATTGAAAAAACCGTCTCGTCCTTAATTTTTGCACACCAGTGTATATATATACATATATGTTTATATATGTATAATATATACATGTATATTCATATACATATATTAATTTTCTACAAATATTTAAATTCATTATGGGTTTTCTCATCGATAAATTAATATTTTTGAATAGATTTTTTATTTTTCATTATCGGATACATCAGTAATTACAGTGGTTGATTGTAAGACCGAGACAAAAGGCTTATGGTATGAGAAATAAGATACATATGTTTTTTCGAATGAAAATTAGAAAGATATCTAGAGAAAACTTCATCACGATTTTGGTTACATGTCTTGTGGTAAGCTCATTTCGGTTATTATTCACTTTTATTCCTTTGTATTTCTAATTTATCTTGTAGAAAGTTTACAAAGAGTTGTCCATATTCGGACGCGAAATTAACATTGAAATCTCCTGCTAAAATTAGTGGCAACACCTGATTGTTTTCTCCTAGTTCTTCAGAGCCAACTCGACTGTAAAAAAAAATCATATGTCTTTTATAAAAAAAACTTTATAATATTATCTGCGTTATTGGGCGAAATGTAAACAACTACCATTATGGTGTTTGTTCCATCGTCCAAAATACAGTGGGCAGCACATGTATCACCAACTGATGATTGACCAATATCGATTTCACGAATATATCGTAATAAAATGTCCATGTTCGAAGTCACTAATTCCCAAAATATGAATTTAAAATTTTATTCACTTTAAACGTAGAATATTTAATGTATTGAACAAAATACTAATTTATAAAATTGTTCAAGAACGAAATGAAATTACGAAATAATTAAGAATTCACCGTTCACGTAACGCTAGCAAACTCGCAAACGAACTACTGACTGAAATTTCTATCTTCACTAACTTATATCTCCTTCTCAACTTCCGTTCGCCTCTTCCCCCCCCCCCCGATCACACTTTTCGCAACACTCTCATCACGCATTCATCAGCTTACTCCCCAAGTCTAGCATGCGTAAAGAAATTCTACTTCAATTATTTTGAAGTCCTTTTATGTTAAATCTTGTATTTCTTTTCCGCAAAAGGGCAGAAATTATTATCTTGCAAATAACATTTTGCTAACACAAATTTTCCCCTTCGAATTCTAATTCATGTGCACAACATTTGACCTTTTGCATGTAAAAGGTTGTAGGAGTGGAAGGGTCCTTCACCACCTGCTAAGGGGGAATGGTCAGTTCCCCCCCTTTGGGATAGAGTCGAAGTGTCCAACATCACCTGCTCAAGTGAGTGCAAGCTGAAAAAGGGGATGAATGGCCCCTTCCCCCTTTTGGGGGTTAGAAAAGAATGCATTCTATCTTTGGGTACGAAGAAGTGAAGTCATGTACTGAGTGTTATTAATTGAATTGAGTGTTTTTCTTTAAATGTTCTTTTCTTTAAAATAAACTTTAATATTTAAAATTTAGACCTCATGGTTTTAATTTGTTTCCATGCCCATTGATGAGAATCAAATTTTAGTGGGTGTTCTAGGATCATTGGGACAAACTTTAAGAGGAGGTAGGGGACATTACAAGGATTCAGATTTGCATAGCAACCCATGGTCGCAAATTCCTTCATTCGGCACTAGGTGGCGTTGTTCACAAATGCATTTAAGGAAACAGACACGCATTACCGCATTCATTTGAGCTGTCATCGCCCGCAGAGGAGTATGGAACATTTTACAAACATCATGCTGGCAGATATGCACCTGATTTATGGATTGGCAGAAGGAAATGCACGAACAGCAGAAAGATTGTATCGCAAAAGGTACCCACAGAGAGATGTACCGGACCACCGGATGTTTGCTAACTTGCATCACAAATTGTGCACATATGGATCATTACGTGGTAATAGGCATAATGAGTAAGGGACACGAGTGACTCGAACTCCCAACATGGAATTCAGATTCCTTTCAATGGTATCCAACACATTTTGTTCCATGAATAGAACAAAATGTGTAGGATACCATGACACACATTCAATTAAAATAAAAATTAGGATCAACAGATTGCAATTAGAGTGCCCCCCATGCCCACACACGCGCTACACATTTTCAAATATCTGTGCCTTTTTTGGAATTCAAACCATGACTCTTCGGCCCTGCAGTCAGTGTCACTAACCCCTATCCTGTCTATGTAGGCCGCTTTAATTTAAGTAATTTATCTTCAAATAGCAACAAAGGCAATATCATTGAATGACATTATCGTTCGGAGTTTTTAAACATTGTTTTGTTATTCTTTAACCTGAAATATGCCGTAAAATCTTCAAGAAGTGTACAAGTTAAGTGAATGAAAATCTAACCTTTGTGCCAATCCCATCTTTTGATTGCGATTATATATAACATTCTTAGCTAATAGTCTGTAGTGTAATACATTGTTAATTATAACAAACAAAACATGAACATCGTACTTCATAAAGTGTAATCTCTTTTCAGGTTGCAAATAGAAGAATACTTCTCTGGTATCCATGTCGGAACTCACATGGATGCTCCATGCCATTTCGTCAAAGGTCGATGGAGTGTCGACCAGATACCCATAAGTCACTTGATCGCTCCTGCCGCAGTGATTGACATCACTAAAAAGGCCGGTGAGGACAGGGATGCCTTAGTACAAGTGGACGACTTCGAAAACTGGGAGATTACGACCGGTCAAAGTTTGGATGGTACCATCGTTATGATACGATCAGGATGGGGGAAACGATGGAATGACAGGGAAGCTTTTATTGGGACAGCGGATAATGATACTACCAAGCTTCATTATCCTGGAATATCCGAAGAAGCAGCTCAGTGGTTGGTGGACAACAGAAATGTCTATGGAGTTGGATCCGAGACCCTATCTTTGGATAATGGTCCATCCCAAGAGTTGATGGCCCATAGGATCATTCTGGATAAAAATGTCTTTGGCCTGGAGAATGTTGCCAACATGGATATGTTGCCCATTTATGGTGCTACTCTCTATGTGTTGCCAATGAAAATAGGGAATGGGAGTGGAGCGCCAACAAGGATTATTGCCACTTTTCCCAAAATTTTGCATGGCAAGGATGGGAAGGCAGTGACTGAGAGAACATTGAGAGAAATTATTATTTTCAATAAATAAAACTTTTCAACTCCCTTGAGCCCGAAATTTGACAAATTATGATTTCTTTCTCATGCCAATTTTTAAGGGAAGATCATTTTAATCATTTCTGGTTAAGGACATTGTATAAGATTGTCAAACAGTGAGCATTTTTTTCTGAATCAATAGATTAATTAATTTTCTACTGAAGAATTTTTATCTTAAATTTGAAATAAAAATGTTATTACATTGCGAGAATTATTGCGTCGAATTACTTTCAGAGAAAATTCATGATAAATAGGTCAGCAAATTGCCAAAAAATTATTCAGATTTGAAAATTACTTTGATAATTTGTAATCGAATACTATGTTGTTAAAAATTATAAGGAACTCAATATAAGGTAGTGAAAGTGATTAAAAAAATGAGAGTTTTTTAGCTCGTCAATGTGATTTAATATTAAACTAATAAAATGGAAATAAATATATTTTCTGAAAATTTTTTAGTAATATTGAGATGAATGAAGCGGCAATTTTCCGTATTTTTTGTTTCTCAGACTGAAATATAAAAGCAAATATACATATTGTAGTCATCATTTTATTTTTAAGTTTTTTTATATTTATTACGATAATAAAAAGCAAAAGTTTAAAAATCATCTATAATGTAATTCTTATAGCTGTATTCTGGAAGAATACGCAAATTTCTATTGAAATTGCCGTATTTGCGAAAAATAAAAAACACTTTTCAATGATTTTTTTAAAAAAAACCCAAAACAAACACATCGGAATCCCGGAAGGCTAAAATATTCTCGTAATAGAAAAAGACTGCATGACTTTTTGCTAAATAGCTAGAGAGCACAAATATTTTACAGCACAAAAAAAATTTATTTTTAAAAATTATAAAATTTTAAAAATGTACTTTTTTTTACACATAAAAATACGTTTTACACATTAACTTAAATTTGATGATTTTCAAAGAAACAGTTTTTCATTTCATTGATACACAGAAATACATTACACACATATTGTGGATTTTGAGTGAGGTTTCGATTGAATGTTTTTTAAAGCACTGTATCCTGTGGTAGAAAATACTGTATTTTCTTAACATGAATTGCTGCACCCTGGGTCTTGTTCCATCTCTTGATCATCTTCTTCAGAATCTGACGAAAATTCCAGCACTGAATTTACTGGGACTTTTTCATCTGAAGAATCATCTGTTGGAGCATCACTGCTTTCATATGGTAGTCTCTGTAACAAATCCATGGCCTCTTGAAAACTGAACTTCTTTTTTCCAGACATTCTAAGAGGGAAAAAATATAGTATGTTGAAAATTTCCTTTCAATAGCCGCAAGCAGTTATTTAAGAGGTAACGAGAAACGAAGTTAAAAATAATTTTCTCTTCAATCCTTTCTTTTTAAGGAATTCATCCCTTCTCTTCTCGTTCCTTCGAGATGCGGCAGCTGATCGAAAGACAGGCTGGTTTGTCATGGAGATGTGACGTCATTTTCTCTTAGCTCTCCTTCAAAAGCGAAACCGGTACTAAATCAAATGGGAGACGTTTCTCAATCATTCCTCCACCAGCGTTGCTGCGATGTACTCAATTTGTGGACTGCTATCTGTTTTTATGTAACTACAACAACTTCTACTAGTTTTTTAACTAATTCTTATGAGTGGATAATAGAGCTTTCTCTAAGGTTCCACGTAAATGTATAACCGTTACGGTTACCATGCAGTGCTTTCTCTAGCTTCCAGTATTCTGGCGGTACATATAAGTACTACAAAGTTATTTAACTGTAAAAAATCAATTATATACACTGTTCACTTAAAATAAATAGTCAAATCGTTTTCTAAGGTCTTAACTAACATGTAAAAAAAGACACACTTACCTTCTACAATCAACGACTTTTTCGGAACAAAATTCGGCAATCCGATCAAAATGGCTAAAATCCCCGCTAAAATACTCATCATAGAACCCATGCTGCCATATATCCTGGAAGGGGAATTAAAAGAATGTTCTTTCCTGTTAAGTTTCGTCTGAGTATTCCTAAAAAATTTTATTCTATGTAATTTTAAAGTGGGTGGTTTTATAAGTACCGTCATTAGATAAAGCGTTAAAAGTTGTTCTAAAGTCTGTGGTAATTCTTATTAATATATATAATACACATATATCATGAGAAACTAAAATGTATAAATTTATTTGCGTTAAATGCGAGTTTTAAGAAATGGTTCTTTTACAAGTTAAGACTACACAGTACCCTAAAAATTTCATTTTTACCGAAAAAAAATTTTTTTTGCATGTTTTGGTGGCCCATATCATTGAGATGCTTGCCACGAAATTTCAGATCTGTTAGCAAATTAGTTTTTAAGATATTTGAAGTTTTATGAGCTATGGTTTTGGTTTCGGTTTCCTTTTAAAGCATTTTTTCACACTTAAGTTGAATTAATTAAAAATATTTTTGAGCTTTTAGTTTGAAATGGTTATTAATTCCAATTTTCATTACTAAAATCATTTCTGCTTGATTATGTTTTGAGTTTTTTGAGTTCTCATAATTAATTAATAAAGATTAATTTTATGGCCAATTTTTGCTTTAAAAATAGTTTATATAACTTAAAAGCTTTATCATTAATGTTTTCCTGTAGAGAAAATGCCATGGCAAATGCGTTCTGGGTTTCTGTGAGAAACAATATTTCGAAGAGATGGAATACTACTGAAAACGATGTATCTAAAAATCAGTCCTCAGCTGATTCTGCAATTAGACTTCCACAAGTATTCTGAATTCAAATGCTGCAGATATAACTGAATATTTCCTTGATGTACCAAACTACATTATACTAAACATATTGTAGTATTATATTTTAGTATTTTAAAGTAGTACGACAAGAGCTAAAACTTCCTAAACTGCCCCAATTTAAAACTGAAAAAATTAAATTTTATGAGCAAACCTGACTATTTTTAGCTAACGTTAGTATCATTATTATTTTGTACATAAATTCTTCGTGTTTCAAAACTTTTGTGAAATATTAGGTTAAGATAAAGCTGAATAAACTGACGTCTTAACAAATGCTATCAAAATTATGCAAAAATATAATTTGAATTAAAAATATAATTTTCAGTCATATTTAATAAAAATGGTGCTTTAATGTAGAACATGCATTGGAAAATAACATATTAAAAAATTAGAGTTTTACGGGTATTATAAGTTTTTGTTTTATGACTTTACAAACTTTAAATGCGTTTTTCTCAGACTTTTAATGTTCAAGGTATAAGTGTTTTCTAATCCCTAAGGCTTTTTTCCTGTTCAAGATAGAGCCTTGAATTTTTTTGTATATACTCCCAAATGTATGTTCTGAAAAAGTTAGTATGGATTTAGGGCTGAGAACTCTAGTTATTTTTCTAAAAAATGCTAAAGTTGATATTTTAAAAAATTTCGTGTTTTTTCCAGGTTTTTCTAAAAAAATAATTATTAAAAATCAACTAGGGAATAGATTTTCAAATCCATTCTAAATATTGTTTGTAATAATCTAAGAATCCTAAATAGCTTAAAATTACTAAAAACTTTTAAAAATTGAGTATTTTATAAGAGTTTGAAAAAACTTCAAAAATTACTAATTTTTTAAAATTGTAAAATAATGGCTGGTCAAACTGACTTTTTGCTTACAGAATCAGCTTAATAATTTAATCTAAATATAAAACATCAATTATTTTTACTCTAACTGTCTCCAAAAAAAATTTTTGAAAAAGGGTACCGTGTAGCCTTAAGTAAGAATTCTTTTACAAAGATGGGAACAAACCATTACAGAAAGCTCTATACATGTGGTCTTCAAACTGTTTTCGACGAAATCCTGGGGTTTGACGAGTCGCAATAAAGAAAAATGGAAAAGAAACTTATAAATATATATGCAAAATTATTATTTCTATGAAGTTTGCATAATTACAAGTATCTAAACCCCATCCTATTCATTAAAATGAAATTTTTAGATGATAAATTATGATAAACTTTCTTTTTCAACACTTTTTAAACTTTTGTAATAATAACATAAAAGAATATTAAAATGTTTTATCTTTATACATATGTTTCCCACTAGATTGTGAATATTCTACTGTTTAATACTTCGGGTTCCACGAAATAATTTTATACTCGTTATTTAACACAGTGCTTTGCATAACTAAATAATTTTCGAATGCAAAATGCACCTTGTTTCAATTGTGGGGAAAAACACCTATAATGAAGGAGAGGAAACAACTTATCAACTGACCCGATGTTAAAATCTAAATTTAAGCAAGAACAGCTCCTAAATCTAATGTTGCAAATTCATGAAAAATACATAGTATTTCTCTCACAGTTATAAACATTTTAATGTCTTTCAGGCATCGCATTATTGCACTGACTACCATCCGCTGCATATCACGGCTTTTAGGAAGATTTTTTTTGCTACGATAAGATTTGTCTGTAGACGGTATAATACATAAATAAACTTAACTCAGCGACGCGACAGCCCATGAGTGCCAAGGCCTCTGTGCCCAGCTCAGTATAAATGACCTTGGCCCTGAGGTGCATGAGGAGATGTTTCGGTCAGGTCGTCAGTCTGACCCGACACTCCCTGTGTTAAGTTCCCAAGCACGCTTGGTACTCATTTTATCGATGAAAGGCTGAAGGGATGAAAGGCTGAGTCAACCTTGCCTTGCCCGGGGATCGAACCTTGGACATGTGGTGTGGAAGCGCGTCGCACTAACCACTCAGCCACTGGGTTTCATAATACATAAATACCAATAATAATTTTTCAATGGAATTCATCTATGTTGACTTAATTTACATTACTTATGCAACAACTCATCATTTCGGGCAATATTAAAAATTGAAATTTTTATCTTTAAATTAATGTTTCAGTAAATCAGTGTCGTTCATAAAAGTACTTCTTATTAATTGCGTTATAACCGAAAACAAGGAAACCAAAAAATAATTATTTGCTTATAATAAATACTGTTACTATATAATATTGTAACTTAAGCACATAAATACTATAAAATAATAAACGTTTTTATCTAAACTCCCTCAAAATGTATTTTAAGTTCTTGATATAAATTATAATACGTTTTAAATGCTCTAAATTTTTAATATCTACACATGATAATAAAACTGAAATTTTAAATTAAAAATATTCGAATTTTGGGAGACTATTTAAGCACTTACAATAATAATCGATTTTTAATTTTTTTTTAATGTTAGAAAATCGTACAAATCAACAATAATAAAAAACCTAATCAGTTAAATTCTCTTATTTATCAAAATTTAGTCCTTTAAGTTTCCAGCCCCAAGTTGGTTCAAGTCTTTGAGCTATATTTCTACGTGAATTATCCGAAAAATAACAAAGGAAAGAATATAAGAAACAAAATCAAACAGTAAATACAATTAAGAGATTATACATACATTAACATATAGATTTATATATTATAAGATTTTATCTCAAAGATCACATCTCAAAATTCGATAAAACAGTGAGTAAAATATGATTTTTTTTCCATGTCCGTACAAAACATACAGCAATTTTAAAAAGTGATTGAAAACTTTAGTTATTTCAATGGAAAAGTTCTATGGCTGAATTTTGATTCAAAAGTCCAACATTTTCTCACGTTATTTACATTTAATTCTGAATACTAAAACCTCAAAAATAATTTATTTTTAAAATAATTGTTCACTAACTTAAAAAAGAAAATGAAACAGGCAGCGAAACAGAGCACCACAAAAGTGATCGGACCCCAAAATATTTTGAAACAAATTCATCAATAACATTATTGTCACAGCCACTATTATTTTTATTTTTACAATATGATGACATTTAACATATCGTTTGGTTTACCTTTCTTGTTTATTTCGCAAAAGCATTCTATTTAATATTACTTCTGTCCAATAATAATAGTAGCAATAACAGTAACAAAAAGAAATAAAAATAAAATACAACATTTATTACCAAAGAACTAAAATAAATTAATAGTAAATTAAAAATATTACACCTAATTTTTAATTTAAGAGGCCTGATATAGATTCTGAATTTTTCAATAATTTTATTACTACATTTGAAATTTTTTTTTCCAACGAGGCTGCATTTTAGCAACGGCATTTTGAACTTGTAAATAGAGTTCCGTATTGCAAATATTTAGTTATATTCAAAATTCTTATTTTTATTTAGAACTAATTTTTAATTGACTTTATTTAAATTATACACAATATACATTACTTAAGTTGAACATTTTCTTCCAAAATATTTTATCGTCTGCTTTAATTCATGCAACTCTAATTTATCTGATTACTTAATTTATTTACTGATATTTTATCGTCTGTTGTTAAAGTTATGTTGCTTAAGTAAGCACCTTTCATAATGATTCTAAATATGTTTTGTTTAATAGTAAAAAAGAATTGATGTGCAGAATCGACGCTGGTTGAACTTAATATGTCTCCAAAAATTAACCACCCAGCTATCAATTAATTTTAATATATTTCTGAGAAATTATTATTCATGTGGAGATCTTTTTGTTTTTTAGATAAGAAAAATGTCATAAGTTTTACTCCATAATCTTTGTATTTACGTGCAAAACTTCGTTTTTTCAAAAAATTAGCATTAGCATCTGGAAGCATGTTTTCTAATTTTTGACATAAGCATTCTGTTGCACTTATTTTGTTTTGTAGCTAACGTGATTGTACCTTTTCGTTTTCATTTGATGTACCAATAATTGAATAATGACAACTCAATTTTTGCTCGGAAATTCTTCTTTTCATCTTAGTTTTACAAAAGGTTGATATCCAACCGAAATAAACATTTGATTCCGGTGACAGCAGAAGACACACACACACACATTAAAAAATAATTATATATTAATTATTCAAAAAAAATATTCAGCTTAACCTAAAAATTGAAAGATATGACAAAACAAATGACAGATGGGATGGAACATAGATTTTGATTAAAGGATTCGCAATTTCGCAATACAACATAACTTACTGTTGCATCCGCTAATAATTCTATTTTAAATATTCACTTGTTACTATTAGGGGAAATTATTATGACTATCACATTATTGTGGGGCAAAAAAAGAGTATCAAAAGAAAACAACAAGCAGCATTCGAAACTCATATTATTTATCTTAAAAGGTAATAAAGGTGCTTACGTATTACCGCAACAATCCCCAACTCTAATAATAACTCGCCAAATTGGCAATCCCGATTTCCTACGTGTCGTACATGCTGAACTGGCAACCAGGTGCTTCGTTTCATATAATATTGCCAATAGGTTGCAATAATACTTAAGTACCGAGGTAAATAAATTTTAAATGTTACTAACAAGGGGAAGGCACGACTAAGGAAATTCATGTGGGGACGAGACTTTGTGTAACAGTAGTACTGCTATAGGGTATTCAAATCCCAATGTAATTCCGTCGAATGGCCAGTCCTTTCCGAGAAAACAACGTTCGAAATTCATACTAAGCTTATATACAAGTTATTTTCTCCCTCTAACGTCACCGTGGCGTGATCGTCAGCGTATCGGAGTACTATCCATTGTACCGGGGTTCTATCCCGTAAGCGCTAATTTTGTTTTTTTTTTCTGTCCAATTTATTTTATTATTTACTTTCAGAATTAAATAATTTAATTTTTTTAAAAAAGATTCACAATGATTTTTTAAATGATATTCTATATAATTATAGTAACTATTTCACTTTTTTAAAACACAAAAACAACTAATATATGGTATAAGTACAATTGCTTGTCATTAAAATCTAATTAATTGTATTTTTAAAATTATTCCGTATACCTAAATGGCCATAAAATTTTACGTCCGTTTTTAACAAAACGATTTTGTTTAAGAGAAAGGCAGCTGTTTTTAAAGAGCAGGTGTTATTCTTTTAAAAACAAAAAAATTCCAATAAAAGGAGAAACCATTAGGATAACGGATTTTGATTTACAATACAACTTTGTTAGCTTATTTCTGGATTCTTAAGAGAGTTTGTAGTGTTTCGATATATATTATTTTACATAGATCACATATAATATAAATTGTTTGAATATTTAATATTGAAGATGTCTGTGAATAAAGATATTGTTTTTTATGATAATTATCACTCATGTTCTTGTATATAATAAAAAAAATATGTAAGACACAGTTACTTTTTTACTTATATTTATTTAACTTTATTTATTAGAACTTAATTTACTTTTACTTTTTAATTATATTTATTTAACTTTATTTATTATTATTTAATTTATTTTCACTTTTTATTTATAAAAATTATTATCATAACTATTATTTGTTTTGTGTTTTATAAAAAAGTAAAATAGTTACTATAATTATATAGAATATCATTTAAAAATCATTGTGAATCTTTTTTTAAAAAACAAAATTATTTAATTCTGAAAATAAATAATAAAATAAATTGGAGAGAAAAAAATAAAAACGAAGTTGGCGCTCGCGGGAATCGAACCCCGGTACATTAGATAGCACTCGAATATGCTGACGATCACGCCACGGCGACGTTGTATCAGGAAGAAAATAACTTGAATATAAACTTAGTAGGAATTTCGAACGCTGTTTTCTCGGAATTGACTGGCCATTCGGCGGAATTACATTGGGGTTTGAATACCCTATAGTAGTACTGCTGTTACACAAAGTCTCGTACCCAAATGAATTTCCTTAGTCATGCTCTCTCCTTGTAAGTTGATAAATTTATCCCATTCGACTCTTTCTTGTGCTACAGTTCTCTTCCGTGGCGTACAAAAACCTCTTTTATAGAGGGCGTTTACATTCTAAATAAACACGTAGACAAAGGCGCGGGGGGGGACGGGTAATCTCTACGGTAAAAAATAAAAAATTTTTGGTCGATGGGGGAATGAGGTTGAGCCCGCACACCCCACCGTTGTGTATGCCACTGATTCTCTTTAGATAATAAAATCGGTACTTACGTATTAGCGTTACCGCAGCCAAATTGGCGCCACTCGAATCGCTTCATTCTCGACCAAAATCTGACTGACTGGTATTCTTCAATTCCTACTATTAGCTCACTCTATATACAGTGGTCCACAAAAGTGTTCGTACGCTTGCAATTTCTTATAAAATTTAATATATTGGAATTGTAATTTTTTTATGATATATGCAACTTGCTCTTAAAGGAATGACATAATTATAATTTTTTAAAAATAGTATATAACTATTTTTTTTTAAAATTAATAATCAAAATGCTACTAAAAAATTACGCCACAAAAGTCTTCGTACACTTAACAAAAATCTCAACTTAGCTTCAAATATTGTATTTCTTTCTCAATTTAGTGTTAGTAGGGATATCTTTTTACACAACAACTTTTAAGCGTCTTAGTATAGATTTAATCAGTTTTTTTTGTAATTTCTGCATCGATTTTCCTCCATTCTTCTGTGATTATTGTTTTTACTTCACATTTTGTGTTTATTTGTCATGTTTTCTCTTTTTTACATCAAAATCTCACCAAATATGTTCTACTGTGCTAAATAAAGTGATTGAGGAGGTGTTTTCATAAATTGGGGACTTTAGACACCAGTGGCGTATATTGAGAGCAATGCGCTTGGCGTCATTAATTTTGTTAAAAAAGGAAATCGTTTCCAATGTCCAAATTTTGGGCGGATAATTTAAAATTTCTCTTTAAAATATTTAAATACAGCTCACGATTCACAATATCAACAAAAAATACCAAAACACCTAATTCTGTGGCCAATTTACACCCCCACGCAAGAACACTTCCACCTCCATATTTGATACTACTAGATTCTTGGGATTAAGTTTCAGAAAATTCAAAATTGACAGCAAATTGATTGGGATGGCAGACAATTCAACAATTTTGATTCCGAAGGGCCTATAATAGCTTGTAAATGTAAAAAACAAGGTTTAATCCCATGAATTTATGTGGAACAAGAACTCCCCCACCTCCATGCTTCAGCATAGAAGTGAAGGTGTTCTGGTATGGGGGTGTAAATTGGCCTCATAATTAGATAATTGGGTATTTTTTATGGTATTGTGAATCATGAGCTCTAATTAAATATTTTAATGAGAAATTTTAAATTTTCCGCTCGAAATTTGGATACTTGAGACGACTTAATTTTTTAACACGGTAATGACACCAAGCACACTGCTCTCAATATACGCCACTGGTGACTCTATAACTGTCCCTAAGTTATAGAAACACCTCCTCAATCACTTTATTTAGTCCAGTAGAACATATTTGGTGAGATTTTGATGTAAAAAAAGAAAACACGACAAATAAACACAAAATGTGAAGTAAAAACAATAATCACAGAAGGATGGAGGAAAATCGATGCAGAAATTACAAAAAACTGATTAAATCTGTACCAAGACGCTTAAAAGTTGTTGTGAACACTAAAAGATATCCTACTAAGTACTAAATTAAGAAAGAAATACAATCTTTAAAGCTAAGTTGAGATTTTTGTTAAGTGTACGAAGACTTTAGTGGCGTAGTTTTTTAGTAGATTTTTGATTATTAATTTTTAAAAAATATAGTTATACTATTTTTAAAAATTAATTCATTCATTTCATTAAGAACAAGTTGCAGATATCATAAAAAAATTACAATTACAATACATTAATTTTTATTAGTCGAAAACATTAAATTTTATAAGAAATTTCAAGTGTACGAACCCTTTTGTGCCCCACTGTATATATATTTATTTATATATGTATTTATTTTGTTCAAATTTTCAAACGTTAATAAAATACTTTCTATTCATTCAATCAAGTTCAAATAAATTTCTTTAAACTTGTAGGTGGATGACATTTGATGTTAATACATTTTTTTCAAATATTGATTCATTAATGGAATTAATTATCGGTTTTCGACGCCGACTTAGATTCGTCTCC
>BMAU01017817.1:0-102691 GCA_019973935.1 Trichonephila clavipes | reverse complement strand
CTACCTTCCTTTCGCGCGCTTGGCTGAAGGTCTGTCTCCTGTTTTCGAACGGAATGGTGACGTCGATGATATATTTGCCTTGCCGACTTGTGCCACCAAGTCCGGACGTAGGCGGTTAGGCCAACAACCTGGTTTTCAGACAGGATTGTGCCTTTGAATGCTACGGCGTTGCGTATTCTTGCTTGCACGGCGTTGTGCCGTCCTTGCCATGCTGCAGAGTAGGACGTACAGTGATTGACGACGTGTGGTAGTGTCTCATCCCACTTACCACACCTTCTGCAGGCACGCAAGGATTGCGTTAGTCCCCTTCTTTGTAGGCGTTGAGGGGAACCAGACCAAGCCGTGCTTTGTGGATGAAGCGCCAGTCGGCGAACCTGGTGTATTTCCCGTCGGAGATGAAATGGGAGCTGGCTGGGGCCAAGGCCACACAGTCCATCGCCTTTCCTTGAGAGGGGGCGGCCAGCAACTTCGCGGTCTCCACATCCTGGAAGTGCTTGTGGAACGCGCGAAGCACTCCTCTCCTGTTCGTGCTGGTGAGGAGTTCATCGAGATTGACGGTTTTCCTTCAGTGAACGACCAGGTCACCTGCTGGCGCGTGGAGGCCAATCTGGCACGTGTCAATGTATTGGAGAGCTGGTTAGTTGAAGTTGCATACTCTCCTCCATACAGCCGCTCAGGTAGCTCGCACAGTCGCCATCTGTGGGTGTCCTCCCGATCCTGTGTCGGACAGTCCTGGTCAACTGGCCCATTGCTTGAAGGCTAACCTCCTCGTCCCTGGAGGTGAGCAATTTGAAGGCCGAGTCGACCAGATAAAAGTCAGAATCTTCAGCAGCGGATGAAAGGCCACAACATCCGAGCTTCCTGCTTCCGTAGATGTAGTGGTTTGCTGCGTTGGACGGGAGGGAGAGGATATTCTTGACTTCACGCCTCGCAGCAGAGTCCACCTGTTCCCAATCCAACTTGCGGAGCTGGGCCGTCCGCATGGAGAACGACAGGGTGGGGAAGAAGGTCTTGATCGCATCAATCTTCTGCCATTGTGCGAGCTGCGAGGCGGACAGCTTCTCTAAGATGGACAGTGCCGCATTTGCATCAGTAAAGTTCTTCTGTAAGAAGAACCCCATTGGACAGCCCAAATAGGGGTAGTGTTTCCCGTCTTCGAGGGCTTGGACCTCGGAATCTTCGATGAAGAACTTTGTTGGGCGTGCCCCAGTGGGGCCTTCCCGAGAGGTGGAGCGAAGCGCATTTCCTGGGATTGAGGCGGAGACATAAAGCTCGTAGCTCTTGCGCTGTGGCAGACATCATATCTTGTAGATCATTCGCCGAGTCAGCCATCAGGACGATGTCATCGGCGAATGCCAGGATTGATCTCTGTTCCCAGTTCTCCTGGACGGTGCGAAGAACCTTGTCGATAGACAGGTTGAATAGGATGCCACTGAGTGGGCATCCTTGCTTCACACCGCTTCGAGCAGTATCGGGGGGGTCCCTCATCCGTAAGGACGCAATTTGAGGACCCCTAATAGATACTGCAAATAAGGGAGACAAAGTCCTGGTCGACCCCACAGGCTACCAGTGCGTCAATCATCACCTGTCTGGGGACGGATCCAAAGGCATTCGAGATGTCTAGCCACGCTACGAACTTGTCACTGTGGCAACGACGTGCTGACTCAAGATGTTGCGTGAGTAGGAAGTTACGTTCCAGCACGCCGTCATGAGGTGAGAAGCCCTTTTGACAGGGGGAAATCACCTCGAAAGTCTCGCACCAATCCGAAAGCTTCCGCGCCATGCATTTAGCGAATAATTTGTAGATTGTGTCAGAGAGCGAGATGGGTCTCCAGTTTTCAAGTTGACCTACGTTTCCCTTCTTGTGGATGAGCAATGTCCGGGAGGATTTCCAACTGGCCGGGATGTCCGACAACTTGAGACAGATGTTGAACACCCGTGGCAGGACGGAACAGGAGGGGTCGACTTCTCGCCAGTGCCTGTATGTGATCATATCTTGACCTGGGGCGGAGTTCTCAGCCGTCTTCAGGCAACTTTCAACGAAGGCCTGTGTGAGAGTCGACAACAGGCGGTCTTGTGGGAGGTGTCACATCCGACCTCTCAACCTGTGGGGGTTGAGTTTCCCACACGGTCTTGAAGTAGGCGGTTGTGTCCTCTATGCCTACGGGACATCGGGTTGTGGTCCCGTCAGTGAGTGCTCGGACACACTTCCTCACTTCCTCCTGTTCCACTTGTAGGTCTGCTGGACACGTTGGGCATTCATTGTGTCCAGTTGACTGGAGCTATTCGCTCGTCTGTCACGGGTTGGCCGTTGGAGGTGGAAGTATTCCTGCACGGCACATGTGATGTGATTCACCATTTCTTCAAGTCGTGCCCGTGCGTCTTCAATCTCGTCCACCTCCAGAAGAGCGTTTAGAGGTTCCACAAACGAGGCTAAGATGCATGGCGTCTGTATGTCGATTCTTCCTCTCGGTGTAGGGTCATCTTCATTATGAGTTCCCCCAGTTGGCGGAGGGGTCAGAACATTTTGTTCCTGAGGTGGTGGCGCTAAAGGCATGTCCCCAGGATGTCCAGTTGAGATGGCTGCGATCCTCTTTCTCCTCCGCATCTTCCTCCTTGCAGGTCCCTCAGGGATTGACAAAACAGGCATCGTTTCCCGGATTTCCTGCCTCTTGTGGGCATCCATGTGGTTGCGAAGCCCGAGTTTTGAAGTGAGTACCGTGTCGCAACTCGGGCACGGACAGGCGCCTTCACCCGGGTCACCGGGGCTCACTATGCGACCTGAGAGGCAAGGATGTAAGGTGGGCTTGTCGTTGACACGCTGGTTGCACCGGGCACACCACTGTTGAATTTTCCGGTTCGACAACTTGTGGTGGAAGTTCAAGTGCCTCACCAGAGAGCCCTTCATGGACGTCCACTTTTGGACGAGAAGATGTGGCGACACCCTATAATTGGGCAAGACAGTGGCCAGGGCAACGGGAATGTGTGAGGCGCAGGGTCTCACCCAGCAGGGCTGCACCCACCTTTTGGGTGGATACACTACACGCGTCATTGTCAACAACTGGCGGTGGCAGGTCTTCAGGAGGAGGAGTAGTTGGAGGCGAGCCAGTGGCACGTTGTGCATTTGCATCTTCATTCCCTTTAATCCATGATCTACCCAGCGGCACACCATGCTTTTCACGCATGTGATACGCTCGTCCTTTCAGGCTACCCAGTACCCTGTTACAATGATCACACTTGAATTTCATGGACACACCCGCTTGCTGATGGGTGCCCGTGGATCTCTGGGCGTTGCTATTATCTCCCGGGCGAGCAGGATCCCGGGACGACCCAGCTTGGTGTTCGTCATCCGCTCGCGTAGCCGGGTCGGTGCTCGCGGCAACAGGGCGTAGACCATCAGGGCAGAGCACATTGTATGCCGGGGTAGAGGAGCAGGCCGCGGCGTCCACCACGTTATCCGTGGCAAAGCGCACCACTTTCGTGTGGGCCTGTCCGGACTTCTTAGCCTCAAAGGACTCATTGTGTGCCTCACGGATGTGCTGCACCAGTGTTTGGTGTGGGTGAAGATACCGGGCACAGTGGGGACACCACACTCTCTTTGCATTTGCGGAAGTGCCTGGCTTACTGGACTCGACGTGACATTGGGCTACATGCCTGTCTAGCGCGTCTTGAGAGAGGAAGCTCATATGGGCAGTGGCACTGCAATGCACACATGGGAAGCTCACCGAAGGCTGTTGCTCCTTTCTTGCGACACTCCTTGGAGTGAAGTCCGCGGACTCCCCGTCGTCCTCGAATGCAAAGGTCATCTCCGGTACCACCTCATGTACGCTTCTGGCATGGTCCTCGAGAGCCCCAGCGGTGGTGAACTTCCGTTCACAGAAGTCACAGACAAACCTTTTCAGGTTGCTGCGCTTCGTCTGTATTCCCCCTATTCCTTTTCTGACTGGAGTTGGGTCAGGTGGGGGCCGTGCATCACCTATGGCCATGGGCTCCGGTGCATTGGAGGGAGGGGGTTCCTCTTTGCCTTCATGCTGGCTGCAGTCGAGCGGTCCGGGGGGCTCGAGTGTCTTCACTCCGGTCGTTAGTGGGGGTAGTCTTCTTGGGGGGTGGATCTCCTTGAGGCACTCCCCTTTGGAGGTGGAGGGTATGGCAATCGGGGACCACTTGCCTCGGTCTGTTTTTGTGGTACCGGTTCATCATTCACCGAGGGCGAGCTTTGCGGGGAGAGCCTGCGGAAGTGCTTCTTCATGTAGTGGTTCTCTAGAGTAGAGAACAGGAAGATCTTCCTCTTGCAGTGCTTGCAGTAGACCGGCTTTACTGGGGCTAAGTTTCCCCTTTCCTCGTCTTGTCCTTCTTGCCTTTGGGGACAACCTTGGCCACATGGTCACTATTGCTGGGGTTCTGCTCCTGCACGCCGGGGATTTCCTTTCCCTGGGCATGACTCACTATGTGATCGCAGGCCCTTCTCAGTATAGCACTTCGCGGGGCACTTGGTGCAGTCCCATAGCTTCAAAACTGCCGCAGTGTGTTTGGCACCCGCTTTGGCCACCTTGGCATATGAAGGGGAGGAAATGCCGGCTTGTTCGGCGAGCCAGTTATCCTGCCCTTCCATTCACGGCTGAGTTCAACAAGCTCTGGCTCCATCTCAATGACGACGTCGTCTGTCTCCATCTGAATCGAGACATCATCATTGAGGATAATGTCTAGCACCGAGGAGAGCTTTGTTCCCTAGGTGGAGACGGGCCACAATCATTCTTCGGAGAGCTAGAAGGGCCTGCAGGGGGATTGGACCTGGGCATCTTTTATGCTGACGGGGGTCGATGGCATATGCACGATTTCAGTTGTGTTCTCAATCCTCACCTGACTGTCTATAACGCCCAAGGACCCTAACTCAAGTAGGCGGGGCATACTGCGGTTGAGAGGGTCGTTCTGCAATATCATTGTGCAGGGGGGAAGTGGCTCACCCTCGTCCTCGATCAAAATGGACACTGACTTGCTCATCGCAACGTTCAGGTCCAACGGCAGAGGGCTGACGAGTCTGTCAACCGTTAATGCTTCCGAGTGATGGTGGCCCATGCTCAGGGGGCTTTTTAATCGCCTCGCCACGTCATGATCCTCCATGGAGGATGCGGCATCCATCTTATGTACGGCCTCTTCTTCCCCATCAGGGGCACGGCCAGGTAGCTCGCCAGGAGGAGGGTCCATTGGATCTTCTTCGATGAGAATCGAGCAGTAGTCCGTGCAGCCATCGATTCGTGTGGACTCCAGAATAATCGGGCTTCCATGTGGGGAGCAGGGCACAGGGCTGTTACGCACAGTGGGCGTTGAACGCAACGCATCAGATGGAAGACAGTCCGCTATTCTGTCTAGCTGGAAGGCGATGGGGAAGGCTTCCATGGCCTTCGCTCGCTTCGCAGGATCATTTTGGTGATTGTCCCTTAGGTGGATCCATAGGTCGTCCATGGACGTGAGGCGCGTAGAACAAATTTTACACATGCAGTTTATCGCGGCATCTTCATAGGAGCCAGCCCCTCTTGTCCTGTGGGTGATAGGGGATTCGGCCGACATTGAATAAATTTTCAGATAGTCTGAAACAAGAGTCAAAGAAAAGTTTTTCGTTGCAGGATTTTCTAATTTTTTAGTCGTACGGTTTGGTGTAGACAGAGATCAATCAAAAGAAAGGCCCGGTGAGTCAATTGCATGCGTCAACAGTGACAGTAGTGTTAATGCTATATAAATCGGTGCACACAGGGGCCGTTCCCGTGGGCATGCCACGGACATAGTCTCTCATACACCTATTTCACAAGTGTATGACCAAATATTAAAAAGTAATAATAGTACTAATAATGAGTAGAGTTTCTTAATGCCACCACATTGTCACCTTTCGGCGTGGAGCAAAGAGTACGTCATTCAATACAATGGAAAGCAGCCCGAGACAAGCGTGCACCCCCTCCTACACAGCAGAGTGATCAGGTCGCAGCAAGGGGCAGGCGTGGGCTCACCTAGGCATGAGGTCACGTAGGTAGAGGTTACTTTCAATAGCCTAACTTACCATCAAAAATTAAAGCTGGTTACCTGAATTGTAAATTGCGTCCATATATACCGAATCCTCTGCGCTGTTTCAAATGCCAGAGGTTCGGTCATTCTCAAAATTCCTGCCGCGGACAACTCACATGTTCTAGGTGTGCAGCTGTAGGGCATCTTCTACAGATTGTACCCTAGAACCAAAATGCATTAACTGTTCACAGATTCATACCGCCGATTCCAAACTTTGTCCTAAATGGAAAACTGAAAAGGAAATTCAAACCATTAAAACAAATAGAAACATATCCTACTTTGAAGCCCGAAAATTAATTGGCCCGCAGTTCTCCCAAACTTACGCTCAAGTTGCCAAACCCTCCATTGCTACCAGTACAACACAAACAGATGAAAATATTACTAAAGTCAAGTGCCCACCTTTACAAATACTTAAACCTCTATTATCCGTACCTCATCCAAATACATCGCCTTCAATTACTTCAAATTCCACATCGTCGTCTACCACTCAGGTAAACCTCTTGCCCTCCGCATCTTCAATAAAACCAACCACACAAACTGAATCTCGGTTACCTGAACCCATTTCTTCTGCTGCTGCCCCTGACAATAGCCTAAATACCTCTGCCTCATCTTTATCAACTGAAACCCGCCTTCTTAAAACTTCTAATAAATTTGCTGCACTTTCAACTGAAATTCAATCTTTAGTTCCCCAAGTACACCTCTTGCCATCCACTTCAACAGTAGCTACTGTCTCAGAGCCTCAACCACCTAATCCTACATCTAATGACACACCTTCAATCACCAATACACATCAGATGAAGACAATGTTCACACCCTTACCAGCGGAATCATGTCCTGCTGTTGAAACTGCAACCTCTATAACCGATACCTTCTCTTTTACATCCCAGGATGCAAAACAAACTTTAAAAAGTCGCAAGAAAAGGCGTCCTAAAAGAAGTATTACCTCAAAATATTACAATTTTAATGAATTAACGTTAATAAATTTTTTTAATAATTACATATTTAATAAGTCCTCATGCCACGGTGAGTGCACATCGATGGGTACCGACTACCAAGGCAGAGCATACACGTGGGAAAGAGGGACAGTTGCGTCATTGCAATATGGCGGACAGAGTGACCCGCAGCTAAAACACGTGCTCATCACTGATCGCGAGTCACCATAGATCCAGCTCCATCCGTCATAATTAATGACTAAAAATTAAAACAAAGGTGGGAATACGATTAGCATCGCATCCACCACAATATAAAAACAATATTTCCTTCTAAGAATATTGACTAGATTAAAAAATATATGGCTGGTAAAGTCAGTCATTAAAAAGCCCAATTCGATGCCGCCGGGATCAGGTGTAATGTATCAAAGAACTAAGAATAAGGCCCCCCCCCTTCCGACGGCATCAGGCAGATCAAAATTTAAAAAAAACCCCAAGGTTAAATGGGGGGAAGAAAATATAAAATCAAAGTCGAAGGACAAGAGCCCTCATATAGAATCATAACACCACCACGTGTATGAATGTAATGCACGCGGTCAATACAGCAAGCATCACACTCTGTGTGGAATCGGCCTCCATCGGTCCCAATTAAAAAAATGGGGGGCAATAGAGAATGGATATCTACAGGGTAATCTTTCTATATGCCCCCTACATCAATATTTATTAAAACAAACAACAGCGGAGACAATACAGAGCGTTAATCAGACGGGTAGTATAACCGCGTGTTCCGAGAAGCAATGGATAGGTGCAACGAATCCTATTCCATCGCTTAATGATTCCCTTGTAATTAGGAAACTAACATGCGGGAATCATCCCACGACTCTTATGCTCAGGGTTATTGATATATTTAGTTAAAAAGTAAAATAGCAAAATATATATATACACAAAAGCATAACACAAGCGAGCAAATACGCCCGCTTGCGCGAAACATGTAAATAACAGTAAAAATATACACAAGATATTGGATATAATACACATTAGTGGCGGATATTTATATAATCAAGAGAAAACACAATAAAAAGAAAAGAGTGATAAATAATAACGCGGGAAGTGAGCATAGCATAGGAGTCGTGAGTCGGAAACACGTGGGGCAAGAAGGCCCGCACCTGTATTGTTCCAAATCATAAAATAAATATATAACAATGTACAAAAATAATAAAAACGTGCATAAAATAATAATATAGAAAACCATGTGTATTAAGAATAACATTATAAGAGGCAACATGGCTACACTATTTAAGACGGGGAAGAAAAGAAGCTACGAACTGATCACAATATATACATGTAACATAGTAAGCAGGGATAAATAGAATGCTGTGTAGGAGGTAATCATAATAAAAGAACTTAAATACAAATCATAATGCAGGTAGTAATGTAAATAGAAACATGCGAGACTCACCGGGCCTTAATTTGCAATTAGCCACACATTAGGTGGCTAATTACAGGGGAAAGAAAATCGGAACACATCCGGTGGGTATACACACCATAGAAAACAAAAACTAGAGCACACTATCCGGGCGGGTAATCACGCCACTGGCACAACACACACAGATCCCGGCGGGTGTACACGCCTTTTAATTAACGCTAATCAAAAAATGAAGAATGCTGATCGCAGTAGCAGCGCTGATAGGATCAGCAGCGTTATCCAAGGTAGGCAGCGACAGTCCTGGGATCGGAGCAGCAGCGTTATCCGAGGTAGGCAGCGACAGTCCTGGGATCGGAGCAGCGATTGTTGATGACGTCAGCAGCACGGGAGTTCATTGGAGTCACCAGGCATCGAGTTGTTCGCAAGTCCAGGATGGTGGTCTATTTTCAGGGTTTATCCGGGTGTAGTGCAAGATCTGGTTCGGCTACGAAAAAATTTTAAATTGAAAGAGCAAAATTACCTGTTTACAGGCCATTTTCGCACGTAATAGTAAACAAAATTAATTTGCAAGAACAGAGTTTACAACGGAATATATTTCCAGATTTTGACATAATAGTGCTCAAAGCAGCAAGAAATTATATAGAGCCGACCGTGGAAGATAATAAGTGGAAACCATAATGTTAAGGCGGATAAGGGGATGGTGGTGAAACACCGAAAAGGAAATAGAAAATTTGTTTTTTTAAGCCAAATGTATAGGTCGCCTTAACAATGGTCGGCAAAACACCCAAATCGAAGGGGACTAGCCCAAGCAGTGACAAGTCACGTACTCAAACATCTTAGTCCCCAAGGAGAAGAGGTTGCTATCAAACGTGGGGTGGGCCAACCAGTGACAAGTCAACAGGTCAGACGTCTAGGCCACCGGAGTGATAGCGAGAGGGACGAGGGAAGGGGGCCGCTGTCCCTACCACCCACACAATGAAGGCCAGTGGCAAGGAAATGTAGTCGTATCAAGAGAGAGAGCGATTGAAGTCAATGGTGTCCGCCCATCGGCGACCACCAGAGAAAAAGTCAACTCAACATACGCCACAGCAAGCCCAAAGATTAACCTACCATAGGAAAGGATAGAAATAGTGATAACCTCCGGAATAAACTAGATCAAAGGCAGTAATCTGACTCAATATGCGATCATGACGTGGAGGCTACACGCATGCAAACAAACAGACGAGAAAGAACAAAGATAGGCGAGGATAGTGAAAGGAACGTGTCCAAGAGACACTAGAGCCTAGCCGGCCCCCCTCGAGCCCTGGCAATCGAGGGGGATGGCAACATGCCCCATAAGGTGCACTCTCACACCAGGACATGCTGCCCCCTAACCTAAGCTATCCTCGTCTGGCCACCGACACGGGGGAAGGGCAACAACAACTTAACAGTATGTGTGTGTTGCGCGCGCAACCCCACTATCCATACCAGCTTAAGGGCCTACGTAGAGTAAGCTGGGAGCGGACTTAGCAAGCTAGAGGTCCTACACAGTCTCCAACTCAAGCGAGTGCAAGAGCTGGGAGACCTATGGCAGAAAACCGGATAGACCTTGCCCACGACCACAACTACCGTCTTATCAGCCTAAATCCGTAGAAATGAGCCGCACGGAGAGCATGGTCATGGTCATGTCTACAGACTAGCCAGACGAGGACAGAGTCTTTGTTCGTAATGGTCACCAAATCCAGCGGTATAACCAAAGTGGTCATCCAAACGGATAGTGATGTTTACCGTTTTGCTAACGTCGCTAAGAAACCGAGGTTCGATCCAACAATGGGTCAAACGTACAGTTCCTTATCCAAAAAACACTGGCATTGGAGGCACACAAAGCACCACTAGGTGGGAAAGACAGTTTCACTCTAAGCACAACAAAGCATAATACAATAAATAATAAAAGATTTGTACAACATTATAATGGATAGAACATAAGAAATGAATAGGTAATGAAAAATGGATATATACAAGTCCGTTGTGGAATTAGCCCTCCACAACGGAGGGGGCAACTTCAGTCTCAGACGTCTGAGTTACGTCGCATGCTGCGACCACGGGCGATGGTGTTGACTGTGTTTTTGTAGTTTCGTTCTCGTGTTCACAAGGACCACTCACTGGCGAGTTCTCAGGGGATTGGTTCACACTGTTCACTGTGCCAGCAAGCGGGTCGTTCGAGGTTGTCGCTCGAGGCGACTCAGTTTTTTGAGTAGGCACCTTTGGTATATGGTTGGGGTTTTCTGAGCCAGAAGGTGTGACTACGTTTGTCGGGAGCGACGCGTTCGACTGTGGCGTGTCAGTTGAGGGAGTGACCACGGGTGGAATGCTGTCCGTTCGTTCGTTGACTTGGACAGCATCATTTCCAACGCTGGGGGCCGAGCCACTGGGGGTCTCGCCTCTCTCATGCACTGTGGTGGTGGGTGCAATGGTGCATCAGTGGAGTATTGTCTTGCACCTGTTAGATGTTGGATGTAGATGTCTCTACTCCACCGAATGCAGTCTGAAACGCATAGGTTTCTCAGTACTTTCAAGTACCTCCTCGTGGCCACTTTCCTCAGGAATGCGTCGTTCTCTGGGTCCCAGGCCCCCAGAGCACCGACCACAATGGGCACAATCTGTATATGTCGGAATCCGAGAGAGGAGAAGTATGGGATGAGCTCTAGGTACTTGTGTACTTTCCTCTCACGGGCCTGGCCGAAGGCCTGTCGCCTGTTCTCGAAGGGTATGGTGACATCGATGATATATATCTTATTGTCCACGTTTGCCACCAAGTCCGGTCGAAGGCGATTTGGGCCAACTACCTGGTTTTCCGATAGAATTGTGCCCTTGAAAGCAACGGCTGCCCTGATTCTCGCAAGGACGGCATTGTGCCTCAACTGCCATGCTGCTGAGTATGATTTGCAGTGGTTCAGCACGTGCGGAAGGGTCTCATTTCATTGACCACATTTCCTGCAAGCACGTAGCGATGGCTGTGGCCCCCTCTGTGGCATTGAGGGGGACCAAGTTGAGCCGGGCTTTGTGTATAAAGCGCCAGTCAGCGAACCTGGTGTACTTTCCGTCGGTGAGGAAGTGGGTGCTGGCCGGGGCCATTGCCACGCAATCCATGACTTTCCCCTGATTGGGGGCAGCCAGCAGCTTCTGGGTTTGGATAAGCTGGAAGTTGTCATGGAAAGCCCTCATGATCCCTCTCCTTTTGGTTCGGGTGAGAACCTCCACACCAATCGTGACAGACGGACTGCCATCGACGAAAGACCAGGACACGTTCTGTCTGACTGATGCCTTCCTTGCGAGCGTCCAATGGTTGGCGTACTGGTTTGTTGTGTCCGAGTACTCGCCTTCCATGCTTCCACTCAGGAATCCTGCCAGGTCCCCGTCCGTCGGGGTCCTTTTAATCCTGAATGCCACCGTCCTGGTCAACTGCCCTAGGGCCTCAAGCTTGACTGATTCGTCCTTGGATGTGAGAAGCTTGAAGGCCGAATCGACCAGGTAGAAGTCGGAGTCCTCCGCTGCCGATGGTAAGCCGCAGCCTCCGAGCTTCCGGTTGCCGTAGATATAATGTGTGGAAGCATTTGGAGGGAGGGAGAAAATATCTTTGATCTCCCTCCTAGCAGCAACGTCCACCTCGTCCCAGTCTTCCTTTCCTAACTGGCCTGGGCGCATGGAAAACGACAGAGTCGGAAAGAAGAATGTTTTTAATGCATCCAACTTCTGCCATTGCGCCAGGTTCGAGGCGGACAGCCTCTCCAAAATGGACAGGGCGTCGTTTGCCGTTTTGAAGTGTTTTTGGATGAAAAATCCCACGGGATTGCCCAGGTAGGCATAGGGCGTGCCATCATCGAGGGCCTGGATCTCGATGTCTCCGAGCTTGAATTTTGTCGGTCTTGTTCCCGTGGGGTTTTGTCCAGATATGTGGAGTGTTGCGCACTTGCTAGGGTTGAGCCTTAGGCATAGGGCTTCCAGTTCGTGGGCTGTTGTGGCTATCATTTCCTGAAGCTCCTCTGCCCCATCCGCTAACAACACGAGGTCGTCAGCGAAAGCAAGTACGGCTCTGCCTTCGCGGTTCTCCTGGATGGTATGGAGAACCTTGTCAATGGAGAGGTTGAACAGGATTCCGCTAAGCGGGCACCCCTGCTTGACCCCATTACGCAGCTGTATCGGGGGGGGTCGGTCCTTCTGTTAGGACACAGGTGTTCGACCCGTGATACATGCTGACGACCAGGGTAATGAAATCCTGGTCAGCCCCGCAGGCCACCAATGAGTCAAGGATGACCTGTCGGGGACAGAGCCGAAGGCATTGGAGATATCCAGCCATGCCACGAACTTATCCTTTTTACACCGACTTGCCGTCTCAAGATGCTGGGTGAGCAGGAAATTGTGCTCCAGCACGCCGTCATACGGTGAGAAGCCCTTCTGCGCAGGTGATAGCACCTCGTGTGTTTCACACCACCCCGATAGCTTTTTTGCTAAGCATTTCGTAAAGAGCTTGTATATAGTATCGGTTAGCGAGATGGGCCTCCAGTTTTCAAGGTTGCTCACCGCCCCCTTTTTGTGGATGAGGATGGTCCTGGACGATTTCCATTCTTCCGGGATGTTGGCCATTTTGAGGCAGATGTTGTAGATCCTTGTCAACACAGCGCAGTCGGGGTCGATCTCCTTCCAGTGCCTGTATGCAATCATGTCTTGTCCTGGCGCCGAGTTCTCGGCTGCCCTTAGGCACTCCGCAACAAAGGCCTGGGAGAGAGTCTCGACGATAGGTGGTCTCGTCGGCGTTTCCCCGTGTCTCCGTTCATCCGGTGAGCTGGAGGTTTCCCATACAGATTTGAAAAACTCGTAGGTCTCGTCCATGCTCACCGGGCATCTCTGCGCTGTGTCCTGTGTGATGGCCCGGACACATTTCCTCCTGTTCCACTTATACGCTTGCTGGACCTTCTGGTGATTGAGTAGGTCCAAGCCAGCCCCGCCGTGGCCATTCGGCCTCGGGTTTCGTTGTGGTCGCTGGAGGTTGAAATGCTCATGGACGGCCCGTGTCACATCTCTTACTATGCTTTCAAAGTGAGCGCGGGCATCACCAATCTCGTCCACTTGCAGCAATGTGTACAGGGGTTCTATGAATGAATCCAGGACACTAGGGACGCGGATGTCAATCCTTCCTCCTAACTGCGCGCGTTCTGTGTCCCTGTTCCTGGTAGTCTGGCTCTGAGTGGGTGGTGTGTCCGGAAGATGAGTCGGGGGCGGGGCAAGTCGCATGTCTCCAGGTTCCCCTGTGATCAGCGGGGCCAATCTTTCTCGCATTCTCGCTCTCCGATCTCTCCGTCCCTCTGGGATGTTCAGGGTCGGGAGGCTCTCCCTAATCGCATTCCTCCTGTGGGTTCTCTCATGGTTCAGGACACCCTTTTTGTCCGGAAAAGTTTCCTCACAGTGCTGACACGGCCACGCACCCGTTCTGGCTTCCCTCTCGTTTTGCTCCAGCTGTTGTAGGCATGGGTGTAGCGTCGGCTTGGTTTTCTTAATGCGCCTGCCGCATGGGGCGCACCAGTACTGCACCTGCGTGGGTCCGATCTTGTGGAATGCGCGCAAGTGTCTCTTAACCGAGCCGACGGTCCAGGTCCACTTTGCTGTCGTGAACGGTGCTGTGCGTCCCCTCGCAGGGCAGTGCATGAGCTTGGGTAGAGGGAACGTGACACGCAGGGTCTCACCTATTAGGGCAATTCCAGCCTTGCGCTCCGTCTCCCTCGTTTCCTCCTGCGTGGGTTGTTCTTCCGTGCCCCGTGTTGGCGGTTGGGTGTCCTGTACCGAGGGACGCCCCTCTGGCTGTAGAGGGGGACTGTGATTGGTCCGAGTCTGCCCTTCCTTCTTTTTTCTCCTCCTCTTTCTCTTCTTGAATGGGACACCATGAGCCCGCACCATGTGATACTGTAACGCCTTGTGTGAACGTTCAGACTTGCCGCAGTGTTCACAGGTGAAGTTTTCGCGGTTGGCCAGCCCCTGTAGTGGGCTGCTGGTCGACGTCGAGGCCCCTATGTTATATTCCCCCGGTGGTATTGGGTTTTCGTTCCGGTGGCAACTGGTTGACGTCGACGCCCCTATGTTGTATTCCCCAGGTGGCATCGGGTTGGCATCTTGGGGGCTGCAGTCCACTGGGCAGAGTACATTGTAAGCAGGTGTGCTTGGGCAGTTGGATGCATCTGCCACGTCCTCTAATTTGAAGTGCACTACTTTGGTGCGCTCTTGCCCATCGTTTTCTTTCACGACCACATCATT
Source organism: Trichonephila clavipes (assembly GCA_019973935.1). Classification (NCBI taxonomy): domain Eukaryota; kingdom Metazoa; phylum Arthropoda; class Arachnida; order Araneae; family Nephilidae; genus Trichonephila; species Trichonephila clavipes. Next base: position 87,994 of record BMAU01017817.1, on the reverse strand, counting down.
GTGCTCGGTTCTGATGTGGTGTGTGAGGCTTTCCCCTGTGCTTAGATTTTTAGCACAGTGAGTGCACCAACGCGCTTTGCTCGGTGTCCCATTCGACACGTCTCGGGTGTTGTCTGTTTTCTTTTCAGTTTGTGTTATCATCACCTTTGCATCCAGTGTAGCCTGTGTCGTGGACCCCGTTGGGTCACCTCTACAAGGCTGGTCATCCTTAGGGTCTCCCTCACTCTCCCTTCAGCTCCCCCTTGCGCCATTAAAATTAACAATCATCATCATCACCCCCTTTTGATGTTGGGCAGTGGTTTTTCCTTGCTTGTTACATTGCCCTTGAACGTGTACGTAATCTCATCCTCCACGTCGTGGACGGCCCTGGCATGCGCTTCAAGGGCCTGTCGCGTGGCAAACTTCTTCTCACAAAAGATACACACACAGTTTTTCATTAGTTTCTTGGCCACTAGCTTTCCTGCCTTGTTGGGATTGGCTGGAGTTGTGTTGCTGGTCGCTGGTTGGCCTGTTCGCTGGTGTGTGACAGTTTCTTCTGTCCTTGGCACGTTGTTGGGGTTTGGAGCGCTGTCTTTCTTCGTGCTCGTGCCTACGTTTTGGGGGGAGAGCCTCCTATGGTATTTCAGTAGGTAGTGATTCTCCAGGGTAGACGAAAGGAAGATACTGCGGTTGCAGTGTCTACAGAACGTGGGTCTGATTGGTTTTCTTTTATTTTCACGCCCTCCGCTCTGTATCCGCTTGTTCATTGGTTCTTTCCCATTCGACTTTCCCACTTTGTCTTTCCCCTTTTTCACTTCTCCACTACCCCCTTCCTCTCCATGTGCAGCGGTGGTGGTGCTACTCTCCTCCGATACGGTGTCGGTGCATACAGGCAGGTGCGATTCATAGCCATGCTGTGTGTAGAATTTTTGGTCGCACTTGTTGCACGGTATTAGCTTGACCACAGCAGGCTTCTTGTTCGCACCTTTCCGTGCCATTTGGGCGAACGATAATTGCTTTTTAGCTGGCGGTATCGTGTCGCCCCCCCGGCGGTGGCTCAGTGTGAACCACGGGGTCTGGTGATGCCGGTGGCACCGCTGGCAGCGTTGTATCGCCGCCTAGGATTATGTCCAAGATGGACGGCGAGGGCGGCTTACTCTCCGCCTCGGCTGTATCGGAGTTCAGGCTCCCAGTAATCACGTCAGGTGGCGTAGACACGTTCGGTTGATTTATGCTGTGCTCACTGACGGGGACGGGGTTGAGGATGGTCTGTGCCTCATCGGGTTGTGGGGGCGACATTGCCTCACTTTGGGTGTGAACAGCCTCGTTTGTTTGGACTTGTTCTTTGGGAGTGACATTTCCCCTTGTCACTTGGTCAGTATTGACCGTCTCTCGGTAGGTGCAGGCCACGGCTGGAGTGGTCACCCTCACCTGTGCGGGCTGGTGCCCTTTCTATGGAGGTGTCACCGGCGATCTGGGCAGGCAGCTGTTGCCCATTGCAGCTGCGTAGGGCGGGGACGAAGGCAGGGCTTGTCGAAATATCTGGCTCCCAAACTGGACTATCAATGTGGACCGCACTGGGCTGTAGTAACCAAGTGTGGTGGTCATCTGGTCCAGGCTTCCATATGCCCCAGGTGGGCTGTTGTTCCCACTTCCCATATCCTGAGGGGCGATAGGCGGGCAGAGGAAGTCAACTGTAGCTGGCGGGCCAGTGTTGGCCGCCCATTCCTCGTTGGGTAGGACCTCTTGAATCCGTTCCAGCTGGAAGCCCATGGGGAAGGCATCGATTGCTCGTGCCCTCCTTTCAGACGCTGGGTGGTCATCGTGGAGGTGGTTCCATAGCGTTGTCATGCATATGAACCTTCCCCCGCAGATCTTGCAGAACCCGTTTAGGGCCGCGTCTGAGAAAGACTCGATCCCCCTCGTCCTGAAGGCTATCGGGGACTCACTCTCAATTGCCGTGGCTGGCTGGGGCATTTGGGCCCCATTCGCCGTGGAGTTCCCAGGTTGATCCATGCTCCTAGGATTGATGAGTCCACTATTCTATGCTATTTCAGCTCGTATGTTCTCGTTCAGATATATTCGTTGATTTCAACTAGGCTACTCCCAAAATATCGAATAAGGCCCGGTGAGACCTCGCGTTGTGGTCATATCGTTTCGCAATTTCCCCTTCTCATTATTCATTTATACACAAACCTGTGGTGCCGACGACCAGATCAAGTGCTTTCCCCGGTCGTAAGACACCTCCTCCCACACGGCCGTGTGATCTGATCGCATCAGTAAGCAGCAACGAGCGATGGCAGGCATAATGTCCCTAGTGTGCTCCCCAGGTGGCGCTGTGGTCCGGGCCCACCCGCAAGCCCCGGTCCTGGCCAGTCAAGTGAAACCAGTCCCGTGTACAGCGGGCCACTCAGACCCGAGTAGGCACAATTTAAAATTTTTCAACAGGGGGAATCCTTCAATCCCCCACACCGGTACCACCGGGGTCCGGAGGGGCAAGGGGGGGTATGGAAGGGCGCGAGGCTCCGAGACTGTTTCGTGGTAGAAAATTTGGGTCCCAGCATCGAGGACGTACGAAGCCAGGACCAATTTAAATAATTTTAAAATTTTAAAACCACTTAAATTGTGTAACAGTGGGAGAATATATAAGGCAAAATGCAGAACAAACTTTGTACCTAATGCTCATAGGGTGGGGCTAACGGGTCCCGCCAGTGCGGTAGGCCTAAGTGGCGGGGTTGCCGAGATACAGGGCGCCCCCCAGTAGGGGGGAGGGAAAACACATAGGGGGTCAGCACTCCGATTGCCCAATACAGTGCCCACCATGCCCCCATCGGGTCCCCAGCTCCATTTCACGTCAGGTGGGCGTCACAGACACCTTCCCATAGGAATAGGATGGGGAATCGATATTTTAGTGTATAAGCCCTCCACCAGTCTACTCCAAACAGGGAGGGAGTGGGGTGTCTATCGAAAGGTCCTGACGAGGGGATAGTAGACTCCCAAATCTCGAGTCAGTGGCCCTGATAGATCTTAAGATATGAGGGTTTTAAAATAATTTTAAATATTTAAAAAGTTTAAAACAATTAAAAGCTATTTAAATTCTAATCCTATGAGCATGAAATTAAACTACCGGGTCGGGCCGGACTCAGGGAATCGATCGAGCTAGGCTCCGACGGTCTGCGGGGACCGGGAGGCTATCTATTGGCTGATTGGCTGTAACTCGGGGGGGGGGGGCGAAAATTAAAACGGCAGGGTCGTTTCAGAAGTTATTCGGACCCCCCAATATCGATCCTCTAGCATGATAAATAAAGAATTTCATTTTTGTTTGCTCCCCATAGGGTTAGCATTAGGGGATCGATATTTTAGTGTATAAGCCCTCCCCCATACTGTCCACGTTATGGGTCCAGGTTGGTTAATGAGGCTCGGACGAGACGAACTCTCGTTTTAAGTCTCAAGTCCGTGGCCCCAATGGATCCAGGGTTATCGTCCATTTCACACAATTTTAAAATTTTAAAAAAACTTCAAACTGTTTAAATTTGATGAAGGACTGGCTCAATGGCAATGAAATTTTTTGTGCAGGTAGGCTAGCCATGGCAGCGTGGAGTAGGATAGGTCCGGGAGGCCTGCGCAGTCCGGGTGACGAGTTACAGCCAAGAATGTCATAACTGGGGGGGGAAGCACTTAGGGGCCGAATTTTCAAAGGGCAGGGTCATAACCAAAGTTATTAGGAACCCCCAAATATCGATCCTCTATCACGAAAAATGAAGGATTTTATTTTCGAAAGTGTCCCATAGGGATAACATTAGGGGATCGATATTTTAGTGCTTACGCCCTCCCCGCCCTAGTCACATGAACGTATTTAGTGTATTCATGTGGGGGGCGGTACATTGAGATCAACAATACTTGAGTCGACCAGATCCGATCAAAACTACGCGAAATATTACGGTTTTAATTTCAAATTACATAATTAATGACTATTAAATTCATATTTAATAATAGGACATCTGCCATACCGTGCTCGTCTCGATGAACCGTGATCAGGATCGGAACAGATCAGAATTTTCAAGTATAAAAGCATCGTCGAAGGTCAGACGTGAGGGCGAACTTGCCCCGCGCCTGCGGTCGCAGTTCCTATTTCGCTAGAAGTCATTGTCCTATCGGACCAGCTAGCAGTAGACGTCATCCTCTGATCCGTCATCCGCTTCGATGGACCGTGACTAGCTTCCCACAGTATACTGTTGCTAGGCGTGGTTACCCATAGCAACAGCTGGAAACAGTGTCAGCCACGCAGTTCGGTCTCAGACTTCTAAGTCCAAACCACGTGACCAAGCACGCAATCAGTAGGAATATGCTTAATTAATGATCAATTAGCCAATTAGTACACTGTGGAGTTCTGCGTCCCTAACGTGTGTGATGTGGAACGTTGCGTCACCCAAGATGGCCACGGATCGGAACCAGACCATCACTCGTTCAGCCCACGTGGGGCGAGACAGCGTTAATTAATCCGGTTCCATCCGCTCTAATTAAACAATTACTCGCCAAGCGGTATCAGGGTTTGAATTTTTCCCTTATTTTAATTAAAAGGATTTCCAATTTCCGCCTTTCGGTGCAAATGGCCATCTGTAGGTGACCGGATAGGGCATAGGTATTGATTCTGCTCTGGTTGGTAGTATTAATTAAGGATCTTAATTACCATTTCCCCATCCGTGTGTGCCCGTGACTTAAATTCATTAATTATATATTAATTGGGGACTACACCCCACTAAATTAGTAGCACACAGCAAAATTATTATAAAATTCCTCATATCAACAACACGTGGGTGGTTGTTAGGCTTAGCGTTCGCTTAGGCGTAGCAACCCACACAGATGCTAATCAGTGTCCATCGAGCTTATTAATTAAATAACAATTCCCGTATATTTACACAATGACGGGCCCCTTTTTCGGAAGGCCCGCACACATATATTTTTTAGAAATAATCAATAATGAGGACGGAGCCATGCTTTACACTAACCTGATAACGTAAGCACGTGTTCTGAAAAGCTACGGATAGGAGCGACGAATCCAATTCCATCGCTTAATGAATCCCCCATAATTAGGGATTAACCACGTGGGATTCATCTTACGATACCTGTGCTCCAGATAATTACTATATTGTCTATGATAAGCAAAAAGAATATGAATAAAACAAGATTGGTTCGAACAGCAGCGTTCCCCACCGTTAGAGTTCAATTTACACGTGGTATCGGGTCACGCTAATTACGCCGTTCGAACCGAGGTACACTTAAATTAAAGATATAAATTAAATATATAAAATTACGGTATGGATGTAGACTACAGCACAGGAGTCATAAGTCAGAGCCACGTGGGGCAGAACTGCCCGCATCTGCTCCGTCAAAAAATTTTAAATACAACACTTAAGTAAACTATGCAATGGAAATCATAATAAATACGAATGAATCAATAATAATAATAAACAAAATAATAGCGTATGCAACCATACAAGTAATTTATACATATGTATATTGCGATCAGATCACAGTATATATAATATAGCATATAAAATTCAAAAGGCCGTGCAGGAGGCAAAACACTAATTACATCATAATATAATAGAGAGAAACATGCGAGACTCACCGGAAAACGTGCAGATTACGTTGGCTGTGGAGTCGTGATTGAAGATATTATGCACGGTTATAGGCTCGACACTTCTTGCAGCATTTTCACTGCCGAAGCCCCCTCAGGGGGCTCACCTTCTTTAGGTGAGTACGGGTTTCACGCTCCCGAGGTGCCCTAGTGATCTTTTCCTTCTCCCTAGGGGTTTACTGTCTTTGGTAAACACGGGCTTCACGAACCCGGGGAACCCTAGTGATCCTTCTCTATTTTCGGCCCTCTTTCTTGCCAGTCCAATTTCCCTTTTCTTCTTTTCACGTCCAGACCACAGATCTACACTCAACAATGTACTTTGTTCTATCTTTGTTTTTTTCTGGTAAAAAATTTGATATTTTTTACTACCATTTTATGGTTTACATTTTATATTACGTTCTTTTCCTTTGATTTGCTTAAATTTCTTTCAATATTTTGATTTTGTTGCTTCTTTTGTGTTCGATTGTTGATTTTTTTATGTTCAACTTATCTTTATTTTTCTGCCACGAAGTCCTGTGGCAGACCAGGACTGAGTGGAATGAAGTTGTGTCTGATGGTTTTTCACTTTTGGTATGATGACACAACGGACTGCTCCCTGGGAAAACTGGCACTTGGAGCGGGGTTTTGAACTTCTGAGGCTCTTTGGACTAGTGAGGTGGGGTCTTGGAGGAAGCGGCCATGTAGAGGGTACCGGAGAAAAGCTGAGTTTTGCGTCTCAGGCCGCCAGATAGTACAGGAGCCCGGGACAGCCTAACCAGCATGTCCTGGCTGCTCTATCAACTGGTGCATAATCCCGCCTGTCTTGTAGTTCCAGGTGGTGCCTGGATGGGGTCCTGCATTGCAGAGCGGGGGGCTCTCCCGAGGCCACTACTGGTTGCTGACTCTAGGGCAAACCCTGCCAAACTGGTCCTCTGAAAATCAAAAGGAATTCTCCTCCTCCTTTAAAAAAAAAAAAAAAAAATTCAAAATAAGTCAAAATAAGAAAAAAACTCAAAACGCATCTATTAAAACCCCCATCCCACCCTACCTATCTCATGATGCTAAACATATGGATGATACAGCCCTCCTATTACCGAAATTTACCGTTGATGAAATTGCTCAACACACACGGTTTTTAATTTTATCCCTACCAAACAATGAAATGTCCCGAAAATCTCCGTTTATTATTCACAAAGCTTTACTAGGAATAGGTGGAGAACCTAAATCAATTAAAAAATTACGATCAGGTGACCTACTTATAGAAACCATATCTGCTGTACAAAGCAAATCTTTTTTACTGGCCAAAACCTTTATAGATTCTCCACTGATTGTAACTCCTCACAGAACTTTGAATTCTTGTCGAGGAGTCATCTCTGAATCCGATCTTTTATACGCATCTGAAACAGAAATTTTGGAAGGTCTTTCTGACCAGGGTGTCACTCAGGTCAGAAGAATTAAGATAAAAAAAAGAAACGTCACTTTTTCCTACTAAACATTTAATTTTAACTTTCAATAGCCCTAAATTACCATCAAATATTAAAGCTGGTTACCTAAATTGTAAATTACGTCCATATATACCGAATCCTCTGCGCTGCTTTAAGTGCCAGAGGTTCGGTCATTCCCAAAATTCCTGCCGCGGACAACTCACATGTTCTAGGTGTGCAGCTGTAGGGCATTCTTCTACAGATTGTACCCTAGAACCAAAATGCATTAACTGTTCTCAACCGCATACTGCTGATTCCAAACATTGCCCGAAGTGGAAAACCGAAAAGCAGATTCAAGAAATTAAAACTAATAGAAATATAACATATGTAGAAGCCCGAAAATTAATCGTCCCACAAACGTCTCACACTTATGCTCAAGCTGCTAAATCCTCCAATAAAACCAGTTCTACTCAAACAGATGAAAATATAACGAAAATTAAATGCCCACCTTTGGAATTACTTCAACCCCTTTCATCCACGACAAGAACAAATGTATCCATATCTACTCCTGATGTTTCTACATCATCATCTTCCACCCAAGCCCAACTCTTGCCGTCCACCTCTTCAATATCCACTAGTAACTCCGAGTCTCAACCACCTATTCCTACATGTACTGATGCACCTTCCAACAATATGGTCACCCCTATTGAATCATCTTCCTCCATCATACCAACTTCCTCATCACAGTCCGTTCTTCAACCACCCTCTGATTCTAATACAGTACAGGATGCCAAGAAACTTGCAAAAGCACGATCGAGGAAAAGAAAAAAAGAATTACTGAAAAAAATGAAAGAAGCAATAATCGATATTAAAATGAATCCTCATAGACCTAAAAAACCGGCATCTGATGAGTCTACATCGGATGAGGAAGAAATGATTGTCTACGACGTGGAAGATGAAATCGAATCAAATCCCGATTACGTGAACGAAAATGGCAAGACCTATTACAAGGGACAATTACTTTTAACTCCAACGAAACACAGGAAATAACTTTTTTTTTCAATACCTGTCCAACTTGGTGGGGAATTCTCCCCACCAATCTGTATTTTAACATCTTTGTTATTAACTTTTATATCTATAAATTTTAAGATTTTATAATATTTCTGGTAAAAAAATTTTTTAACTTTTAACGTTTTAACAAATGTTTGGCGCAGTTTAGCCAAAATTGGCTCTTGCGCCAATAACCCCAAAATTCACTCACTCACTCATTCACTGCCGAAGCTGTCGCCATTTACCGTGCACTTCAATTAATCGACTCCAATATGCCCCGTAAATACTGCATCTATACTGACAGCATGAGTGTACTAGAAGCGCTTGAAAACTATAACGATCGATGCCATCCAGTGGTATGTAAAATACTCGACATTACGAGTCGACTGTACAGCAAGGGTTTCGATATCGTGTTTTGCTGGCTACCAAGTCACGTAGGAATCATAGGCAACGAGCAAGCGGACAGCGCGGCAAAGTCGGCGACGACGCATCTGCCGCTAGTTGTTCCGCTATTGGATATGAAGCGCGTCATCATGCATCATATTTTTAAGATCTGGCAGGAATCATGGAGTCAGCAGTTGGATAACAAACTGCACTCTGTGAAACCTGTCATAGGAGCATGGCCTGTGATGCCAATGCGAAGAACTGATGTCAAATTGACTCGTCTTCGCATTGGTCATACTCGCTTCACTCACAGGCATTTGTTGTTTGGAGAACGCGCTCCTGAATGTCCTTCATGCAATGTCTCTTACACTGTTCATCACATTTTAATCGATTGTCCAGTTTTTAACCATCATCGCATCGCGTTTTTTCATACATCTATTTTAACCTTATCTGACTTGGTGGGGGAATCTCCCCACCAAAATCTATTTGCTTTTATGAAGAAAATTGGATTTTTATATTTCATTTGACTTTTTAAAATGTTTTATCTTTACTTTTATTTTTTATATATGTGCATGCATTCATGCACATATATAATATTATTTTTATATCGTATTTTTCTTGTGTATTTTTAACATAGTTTTAATATTTTAACAAACGTGTGGCGCAGTATAGCCAATTTTGGCTCTTGCGCCATAAAACCCCACATTCACTCACTCACTCACTCACTCACGCGAGACTCACCGGGTCTTAATCTGCAATTAGCCACACATTAGGTGGCTAATTACAAGGGAGAGAAAACACATCCTGGTGGGTGTACACACCAATTATTCGAAATAACACACGGATCCAGGTGGGTAAACACACCTTTTGATATTAAACACTGAATCCGGCGGGTGTACACGCCAAAATAGAAGCACGTGGTGGAACGTAAACACTGCTGACGTCACAGGTAGCGTAGGCAACACAGATGACGACACAAGATGCTGGGATGACGTCACAGGGAGGCACCTCAGCAGCAGGGCAGGTCAGGATCCACACAGCGAAATGTTCTAAGTCCAGGGATGTGGTCTCATTTCAGGGTGTATGCTTGTAGGATGGATGCTAGACTCGTTTTCTCGTATCATCGGTGCAGCTCTGTTCTGCTTAATTGCAATAGTTAGGATAGGGTCTAATTAATAAGTTAATTAGCCTTTTTGCAGTTGATGAGCCGGCTAGAATTAGCGCTACGACAGATTAATCCATGTAGTGCAACAGCCAGTCGACTCAAATCAATGAATTTAAAATTTTTAAAGCGAGGACCCGATAACTCAGGAACCACGCGTGATAGATTAAAAACTTTTAAATTGCAAGAACAGAGTTCTTGTTCGTAATGGTCACCAAATCCAGCGGTATAACCAAAGTGGTCATCCAAACGGATAGTGATGTTTACCGTTTTGCTGACGTCGCTAAAGAACCGAGGTTCCATCCAACCATGGATAAAACGTACAGTTCTCTATCTTAAAAAACTAACATTGGCATTGAGGGCCCAAAACACAACATAACAACACGGAACACTACTTAAACAATACGACTAATAATACGACTATAACACGACTAATATACACAACTATAAAACATAGGAGAACAGGATACAATAAAGAAAAGAAAAAGAATATATACAAGTCCGTTGCGGAATTATCCCTCCACTACGGAGGGGGCATTCAAAGATTGGGGCGACTGCTCGCCATCATTCATCGTGAGCCCAGGTGACGCAATGTCACGATAGTCCATGTCAAATTGGCCTTCAAGTTCATTTGCCGATGAGTTCACAGGCGGAGAAGAGTCCAAAGCCTCAATCACGTTGGTTGGGCCGTCTACATTGTCTGTCGCCAGAGGCGACACCACAGGCACAGAGGCCTCAGCTAGCAAGACGTTATTGTTTTCGATGCCAGCGTGGGGGCTCTCGATCACATTGGAGTGTGATGCCAAAGGAGTGATGGGTGGGAGTGGTGAGTTTGACCTGTTGCCATTGGTTCTTCTTGGTTGCGGCTCAGTATCAGGGGGCGACATTCCCTGGGGCGGTTCTGACGGCACTGTGCTGTTTCCGACATTTGGCGGCTTTCGTCTTGGTTGTCGCCGCTCCTGCGTACATTGCGGTGGTGGGTGTAGTGATGTATCGGTGGAGTACTGTTGGGCTCCAGTCAAGTGTTGCGTGTAGATGTCCCTACTCCACCGAATACAGTCGGATACGCATAACTTGCGCAGTACCGCCAGGTATCTCTTTGTCGCCACTTTCCTGAGGAAAGCATCGTTCTCTGGGTCCCAAGCTCCCAGAGCGCCGACGATGATAGGCACGATCTGTACGTGTCGGTATCCAAGAGAGGTGAAGTACGGGATAAGTTCCAAGTACTTGGAGATCTTCCTCTCCCGGGCCTGGCTGAAGGCTCCCCGCCTATTTTCGAAGGGAATGGTGACGTCGATGATGTATATCTTGTTGTCGACATTTGCCACCAAGTCCGGTCGTAGGCGGTTCGGTCCAGCAACCTGGTTCTCCGATAAGATCGTGCCCTTGAAAGCCACGGCTGCCCTAATCCTCGCAAGGACTGCATTGTGTCTCAACTGCCATGCTGCGGAGTAGGACTTGCAATGGTTGATGACGTGCGGGAGGGTCTCATCCCACTCCCCACACTTCCTACATGCCCGCAGCGCTGGCTGTGGCCCCTTCCTGCAGGCATTCAGGGGTATCAAGTTGAGACGCGCCTTGTGAACAAATCGCCAGTCAGCGAACCTGGTATATTTTCCATCTGTAATTAAGTGGGAGCTGGCTGGTGACATTGCCACACAGTCCATGACTTTCCCCTGTGAAGGGGCAGCTAGTAGGTTCTGAGTCTCAACTAGCTGGAAGTTGTCATGGAACGTCCTCATAACGCTCCTCCTTTTGGTTGGAGAGAGGACGTCCGCCCCGATGGTGACAGACGGACTGCCATCAACGAAAGACCAGGATACGCTCTGCCTGGACGACGCTTTCCTTGCGAGGGTCCAATGGTTGGAGTACTGGTTCGTTGTGTCTGAGTACTCGCCAACCATGCTTCCACTCAGGAATCCCGCTAGGTCCCCGTCCGTCGGGTCCCTTTAGATCCTGAACGCTACCGTCCTTGTCAATTGCCCTAAGGCCTCAAGCCGTACCGTCGCGTCCGTCGACGTTAGTAACTTGAAGGCCGAATCGACAAGGTAGAAGTCGGAGTCCTCCGCTGCCGATGGTATGCCGCAGCCTCCGAGCTTCCGGTTGCCATAGATGTAGTGGTTGGAAGCATTTGGAGGGAGGGAGAGTATGTATTTGATCTCCCTCCTCGCAGCAACGTCTACCTCGTCCCAGTCATCCTTCCCTAGCTGGCCCGTGCGCATGGAAAATGACAGAGTTGGAATGAAGAATGTATTCAACGCGTCCAACTTCTGCCATTGCGCAAGGTTTGAGGCAGACAGCTTCTCCAAAATGGACAGGGCCTCGTTCGCCGTCTTGAAGTGTTTCTGAACAAAGAATCCCACGGGGTTACCTAAGTAGGCATAGGGCGTGCCATCATCGAGAGCTTGGAGCTCGATGTCGTTCAATTTGAATCGTGTTGGTCTTGTCCCCGTGGGACTCACTCCTGTTAGATGAAGTGTGGCGCATTTCCGAGGGTTGAGACTCAGACAGAGGGCCTCGAGCTCGTGGGCAGTGGTGTCGATCATCTCTTGCAATTCCTCCGCCTCGTCCGCCAACAGTACAAGATCATCAGCGAACGCGAGGACGGCTCTGCCTTCACGGTTCTCCTGTATGGTATGGAGAACCTTGTCAATGGAGAGGTTGAACAGGATACCACTGAGCGGGCACCCTTGTTTAACTCCATTCTTCAGCTGTATGGGTGGGGTCGGTCCTTCCTCTGTAAGGACGCTGGTGTTAGACCCGTGATACATACAGACGACCAGGTTGATGAATTCCTGGTCAACACCGCAGGCCACCAATGAGTCAAGGATGACCTGCCGAGGGACAGAGCCGAAGGCGTTGGATATGTCGAGCCATGCCACGAACTTGTTTTTCTTACAACGACGCGCCGCCTCCAGGTGCTGCGTGAGCAGGAAGTTGTGCTCCAGCACGCCGTCGTATGGCGAGAAGCCCTTCTGTGCCGGTGAGAGTACCTCGTGGGTCTCGCACCACTCTTAGAGCTTTTTCGCCAAACACTTCGTAAATAATTTGTAGATGGTGTCGGAGAGCGAGATGGGTCTCCAGTTATCTAATTTGCTAACCTCCCCTTCTTGTGCCCCTCAGGGGAGCTTTTTTAGGTGAGTACGGGTTTCACGCTCCCGAGGTGCCTAGTGATCTTTTCCTTCTCCCTAGGGGTTTACTGTCTTTGGTAAACACGGGCTTCACGAACCCGGGGAACCCTAGTGATCCTTCTCTATTTTCGGCCCTCTTTCTTGCCATTCCGGTTTCCCTTTTCTTCTTTTCACGTCCAGACCACAAATCTACACTCAACACTGTATTTTGTTCTATCTTTGTTTTTTCTGGTAAAAATTTGATATTTTTTACTACCATTTATGGTTTCCATTTTATACTATGTTCTTTTCATTTGATTTACTTCAATTCATTTCAATATTTTGATTTTGTTGCTTCTTTTATGTTCGATTATTGAATTTTTTTTTTGTGTTCAACTTCTTCTCTTTATTTTTCTGCCACGAAGTCCTGTGGCAGACCAGGACTGAGTGGAATGAAGTTGTGTCTGATGTTTTTTCACTTTTGGTATGATGACACAACGGACTGCTCCCTGGGAAAACTGGCACTTGGAGCGGGGTTTTGAACTTTTGAGGACCTTTGGACTGGTGAGGTGGGGTCTTGGAGGAAGCGACCATGTAGAGGGTACAGGAGAAAAGCTGAGTTTTGCGTCTCAGGCCGCCAGATAGTACAGGAGCCCGGGACAGCCTAACCAGCATGTCCTGGCTGCTCTATCAGCTGGTGTATAATCCCGCCTGTCTTGTAGTTCCAGGTGGTGCCTGGATGGGGTCCTGCATTGCAGTGCGGGGGGCTCTCCCGAGGCCACTACTGGTTGCTGAATCTAGGGCTAGCCCTACCAAACTGGTCCTCTGAAAATCAAAAGGGATTCTCCTCCTCCTTTCTAAAAAAAAAAAAAAAAAAAAAATAAGTCAAAACAAAGAAAAACTCAAAACGCATTTTTAAAACCCCAACCCACCTCATGATGCTCATGTAAACCGAACTCTCAACATTGACAAAATTTCACTTTCTGCCAGATTTTTACTACTTTCACTCGAACATAATGAAATGGGGAAGAAATCGCCCTTTTAATACAAAAGCTCTCGTAGGAATAGGTGGTGAACCGAAATCAGTTAAACGATTGCGTTCCGGGGATCTACTACTTGAAACGAATTCTGCTCTACAGACAAAGTCTTTTTGTTCTAGCGAAAACATTTCTCGATTCACCTGTGAATATAATTCCACATAAATCTTTAAACACATCCCGTGGAGTCATCTCTGAACCTGACCTGTTGACCACCCCTGAAGCAGAAATCCTAGACGGATTCTCTGATCAGGGCGTTATTCAGGTCAGAAGGATCACAATAAAGAAAGATACAGCAGTTATACCAACCCAACATATAATTTTAACCTTTAGCAGCCCCACAATACCTCACACCATTAAAGCTGGATATTTGAATTGCAAAATCCGTCCATACATTCCGAATCCTCTGCGCTGTTTTAAGTGTCAGAGGTTCGGACACTCTAAACTTCCTGTCGCGGTCAACTTACTTGCTCTAGATGTGCGTCTGTTGGACATGCTTCCACAGATTGCAGTCTAGAGCCTAAATGTTTTAACTGTTCAGAGTCGCATCAGTCCGATTCCAAACTCTGTTCCAAATGGAAATTAGAAAAGAAAATTCAAGAAATCAAAACAAGCAAAAATATCTCCTATCCAGAAGCTCGAAAATTGATACTACCACAAATATCGCAAACATATTCCCAAGCTACCAAATCCTCAACTACAACCACAACAACCCAAACTGATGACAGCATTACAAAAATAGTATGTCCACCTTTAAAACTACTGCAACCTTTATCAGCCGTTTTGAAACCAACAATGCCTTTTAAAATTCCTACAGTTACCAAATTATCTGCATCAACTGAGGCACAACTCTTACCAACCACATCTTCTTCGGCAGCTAAATCTTCCGAATCTCAACCACCTGTTCCTTCTGTTATTACTACTTCCTCTGCATCTATTAGTTTAATTACATCTACAACAACAATGTTTACTGCCTTATCAAATAAAACGCATCCCTCTGCTCTAGAAACTACCACATCCAATAGTATACCTTCTACTATCATATCCCCTGTATCCCATGCTTCTACACTAAAATCTCGCAGAAAAAAGCGAAATCCTAAAACAATATGTAACGTTACAGGACCCACTGTTAAACCAAAAATAGAAATTAAAATGGCACCCCATAAACCGAGAAAAAGTTCATCTATTCAAGACACTGACGATGAAGACATGATCGTATACGACATGGCGGAACAAATAGAATCACCGAAGAAAAATGATAAATACTTCTTGTCGGAAGAATATTGGAAGAACGAGTCTTGGAGACAGGGGGGATTTCTACACGTGATAACTCCGACCCGTGTTAGAAACAACCAGAAGTAATTTTATCTTTTATGAAAGTGAAACTTTTTCACACCGAACTGAACAAAGTTTTAATATAAATTTTTACATTTTCAGCTGTCATATTTCATTTTAACTATATTTTCTTACGATATTGTATTTTTAAAAAATTGGATTTTTATATTTTATTTTGTAATAATACATTTAATAATATATATGCTTGCATGCGTGCATATATATAAATATGCGGATGTAATTTTATATACTTTTAAAAATATTCTTTTCCAACGAGTGTTTGGCGCAGTTTGGCCAAAATTGGCCCTTGCGCCATTAAACCACAAAATCACTCACTCACTCACCCCTTCTTGTGTATCAATATCGTCCTTGACGATTTCCACACCTCCGGAATGTTGGCCATTTTCAAGCACACGTTATAAATTCTAGTGAGCACAGCGCAGTCGGGGTCAATCTCTCTCCAGTGTCTATATGCTATCATGTCCTGCCCCGGGGCAGAGTTCTCAGCTGCCCGCAGGCACTCGGCCACAAAGGCCTGTGAGAGAGACTCTACGACGGGTGGTCTCGACGGCGTCTCCCCGTGCCTTCGATTCTCCGGTGAGCTGGAGGTCTCTCAGACGGACTTAAAGTATTCGTACGTCTCCTCCATACCCACCGGGCATCTCTGCGCTGCGTCCTGTGTTATTGCCCTGACACACTTCCTCCTATTCCACTTATAGGCCTGCTGTACCTTTTGTGGGTTTTTTAGGTCGAGTTGAGTTGAGTTAATATTAACGTCGCACTGTTCAGCTACACGAGGGCTTTTGGCGACTTTTTAGGTCGAGGCCAGCACGGCCAGGGCCATTCGACCCTTGGTTACGTTGTGGTCGTTGGAGGTGGAAGTGCTCGTGGACTGCCCTCGTCACGTCACCGACGATGTCTTCGAAGTGAGCACGGGCGTTGGAGATTTCGTCCACTTGCAACAGTGTGTCAAGGGGCTCGATGAAGGATTCAAGGACACTCGGGACACGGACGTCTATCCTTCCTCCTGTCCTGTCGTCCTCCGCATCCCTGTCCCTCGTGCTTTGGCTCTGGGATATTGGAGTTTCCGGCAGGTGGGCTGGTGGGGGGCCAGTCGCATTTCCCCGGGTTCTCCTGTTGACAACGGGGCCAATTGCTCCCTCATTCTCGCTCTCCGACTCCCCGGGCCCTCTGGTTTCTTTAGGGCCGGCAGTTTCTCCTGCTGTGCATTCCTCCTGTGCATCCTTTGGTGGTTGAGGAGTCCCATTCTGTTTGGGAAGGATTCGTCGCAGTCCGCACAAGGCCATGCTCCTTCCTCCTCCGCCTCTCGCTCATTCCTCATGTAGCGCACCACGCAAGGGTGCTTCATTGGGAACACCCTTATCCTGTTCCCACATGGTGCGCACCAGTATTGCACTGTTGGGTCTTTAACTTCGTGCTTGAGGCGTAGATGGCGCTTGATGGACTGCGTAGACCAATACCACCTTGCAGTGGAAAATGGCGCTGTGCAGCCGGCCATGGGGCAGGACAGGAGTTTCGGCATCGGAAACGTGTACCTTAGCGTTTTCCCGATAAGAGCCACCCCAGCCGTTAACTCCGTGTCCTCAGTCTCTTCCCGTGTGGCAAGCTGTGGGTCTATCTCCTCCGTGGGCTGGACGGTTTGCACAGGAGGATGCTTTTCCTTCTCTTTAGGGGGGACTGTGTCTGGTCGGAGTCTGACGCGCTGTTCAGCTCCCCTTTCTTCTTTCTTCGTCTGCGTTTCCTCCAGACTCGCACACCGTGGGCTTGCGTAATGTGGTACTGTAGTGCCTTCCATGAGCAGTACGTTTTACCGCACTGCTCACAGTTGTGTCCTGAACGCTTGACCAGCCCCTGTACTGGGTTGCCTGTCGACGTTGAGGCCCCTACATTAATTTCCCCAGGTGGAATTGGGTTTGTATCCTGGGGACAGCTGGTCGATGTCGAGGCTCCTACGTTAATTTCCCCAAGTGGAGTTGGGATTCCGTCTTGGGGACGGCTGGCATCCAAATCTGAAAATCTGAAAATGAAAATCACAATCCGGGTCAAAAACTGCAGTGAGGCACGAGGCCTTACACATGCCGCGTGTCGAATCTAACTTCTTCAAAAAGCGGAAAAATTTAAAAAATTAATCCGAAGAAATAGCCTCAATCGGTTATATTTGAAGGAACAAGGCCAAAAAGTGACACTGTTGAAACGAAAACGCGGATGCAAAAAGATCCAAAATCGGAGCAAAACGCTCGAAAACGGGGTCGCAGTCGAGGGCAGAAAAACTGCGTCTGAACTCTACCAAGACAGGAAGAAGAATGTAAATGAAAAAAGACCAAGACAGGAACGAAAATTAGATGGGAGCGAGCAAGCGCTTCTGCTCAGTATGGATAGAAAAAGTTTATCGGAAAACCGATATCAGAAAAGTCCCAAAAAAGGGGTAGGGCGAGAGAAACATAGAACTCTGCTTGTGAGCTACGATGAATAGAGCTAACTGACCCGGATTGGGGGGAAATGAAAACTATTGAGTATAACAAATGTAACATTACTGTAGGAAATAAAAAATTTTAAAATAAATGAAAAGAGGCAAATATTGAACATAAAATACACAGTTAAAAAAATTAGTCCATTAAAGCTTGTAGAATTAGGAAGGCTTGTTGCTTAAAATCATTGGTTGCTTTAAGAGCAGGTAGAATATTTATTAGCTTAGGGCATTGCTTTAAAATATTAGATATAATTTTAAAAAGATCTATGATATTCTGAATGTCGCTAAAATTAGTATCAGCGGGGAGGAAAGATTGGAAGGTACTTTGATTTTCTCGACTTTTTCTCTGAATTGGTGGCTGAGGAGTGGGGTTATTTTGGGTCTTTCCCGTAACAACATTAGCGAAAGAAATATTTTCTTTGACATTATTGGATTTAAAATTATTTCTATTACTACTTATTTTTTGGGGGCTGACTTAGTTTTAGGAAATCTGGGGCATTTCGTGTAGCAGGCAGTATGCCCGTACACGTGGCAGTTGATACAAAAAGAATTATCGACTCTTTCGGTTATAGAACAATCTTTAGTCATGTGATCTTTTCCGCATTTTATACATTTTGGTTGCATAAAACAATTAGCAGCGGTATGGTAAAAATTATTGCATTTATAGCATTGAGTAACACCCCGAATGGAGTATCCCTCAACGCTGATTTTTAAATAATGGAGATGAGTAAGCTGCCGAATGGTTAAATTAAAATCGTTACGGGGAAGAGTGATTAGAAAAAAGGGCAGTTCAAGTTTTGTACGTTTAGAAATCATTTGAGTGCAGTTTGTAACGGTAAATCCTAGTTCCTCAAGGTCTATTGTAATTTCCTCAGGGAGGGTGACACGCGGTAATCCTTTAATAACTACTTTCAATGGTTTGTTTTCAATAATTGGGACGGTGTAAAATTGGAATTGTTTATCAGCTTCTAGAAAATGGGAAAGGCTACGGCTTTGGTCAATGTTATTAGGGTAAAGTTTAAAATAATCTCCGGCTGTTTTAATTTGCAAATCTGGAAAGGTTTCAGTAATTATTTTTATTTGCTCTCTATAATTTTTACTAACTTTTAATGTTATGGGGTGAGGGGCTGTAGGTTTTGGGGGATCATTTCCATTAGTCATTTTAATAACTGGTTCAGGGTCTTGATTTAGAGTTTCAAAATTATTTTGAGTTTGGAGGGGCTCAAGAGCTATATTGGGGGTGATCGGCCTAGCAGTCTTCTTGGGAAAAGCAAAGCCTTCCGAATCTTCCTTCTCATTTTTCCGCTTTTGTGATTGAATTTTATTTTTGCTCGAATTTGGAACTAATTTAGTTGGAGATAACAAGGTATGATCCGGGCAGTTAGCATCTAAACAAGGAGGTAAATTGCGTAGCTCACTTACCTTTCGTTCTTTCTCTTCCTCGTTCTTCAGAATCTTTTTCTCTAATTGCAGTGCACTGGGCCAATCTCCTTTTGTTTGGTTAAATACTAACGCCACCTTGTGCTTAGTAAGTTCGAAATCCAATCTGTCCAAAGCTCTAATAGCCTTTCTTCTTTTCATGCAATCTGATATTTGCAATCCAGTAGATGAATCCGATTTGGTTGACATGGCTGACCCAGGCCTAATGGACTTCGACGATTCGTCATCTGAATCAGATTCGCTCATTTTCGAAAAAATTTATTTACTCAAGTGAATAAATCTACAACTCACAACTAGAGGCAACCCCCTTGATATAAAAGCCCTGAAAAGGGCTACAAAGGACTTTACGTGCTCTCCCTGACTATGCGCAATAAGTAAACTGGGAGCTCAGACTAACACGTCTGAACTGCTCGGTGTCTGCACTGGAACTAAAGTGTTTGACCAAGACAGGAAAAACTAAACTAAAATTAGATGGACGCGGGCGACAGCGCCTTTACCCAGAAGGATGGGCGAAATAGATAAACCATGAAAGAAAACGGAACAAATCCAGAAACATTCCCCGGCAGAACGGGGAGGGAGGACGTACCCCGAAACTCGAAACGCTCTAACGAAGCAGAGTGCCGGCGGGGGGAGGGGAAGAACGCAGGAAGGCAGTCGGGACGGTAAGTCAGGACGGGACCAAAACTAAAACTAAAATTAGATGGAACGCGGGCGACGGCGCGACAGCGCCTTTTCCCAGAAGGATGGGAGGAAATGAAAAACCGTATGAAAGAAAATGGATCTAATCAAGAAGACTCCCCGGCAGAACGGGGAGGGAGGACGTTCCCCGAAACTCGAAACGCTCTATCGATGCAGAGCGCCGGCGGGGGGAGGGGAATTACGCAGGAAGGCAGTCGGGACGGCTGAACGCAGTAAATCAAAGGCGGTGACTCATCACCCAAGAACCCAAAATAAAATGACGCAGTGCAGTGCAGCTAATATATGTTGTTGAGAGTGTGAAAAGAGTGTTTAATTGTTGAGTTATGGAGGGCGAAGCGGGTTTCTCCACTTCGTCGAAGAGTATGAATATTTAATTTTAGGATGAGGATACGTAAATAATGTTTGTGCTTTGATAATTGGATTGTCATGAAATTCAATAGATTTGAATACATTTCTAGATAGTTTAGTGATGTAATTAGAAATCGGCTCCATTTGTAGGTCGTTGTGAATCACGTCATTTCGGACGTACCAAGGTGCGTTCGTCATGACGCGTAGTATTTTGTTTTGCATTACTTGTACTTTTTTCATGTGGGTGGCGGCTGCAGCTCCCCAAACGGGTGAACCATAAGGTGCTGAATCGATGGGGCTGGAGCGCCTGATCTCATTTCGAGATCTTTATCTCCTATCTTTGGAATTAGGTTTGTTACTTTCAAAACTTGGTTAATTGCCCTTTTTTAAATTTAAAGTATACAAGAAATAAAGATAACAGTGATTGCCATGAAATTAATATTGAAAAATAATGCAAAGGTGTTGTAAGGATTAGTACTGGAAGCAGATGTTTGCGTTTGGCTGTCGTGTGTGTGAGAAAAATATCACAGGAGCGCCTGTCGACTCGTCCTCCGAGGAGGGGGTCGGCGGCAAAAAATCAGATGCGCTGGGCGGCTAGGGAAGGGAGAGACCGGCGAACCGGTTTCTTTCCTTCCTTTCGCCGTCCGCTTCGGTGAGATGGCCGCAAGAGCGGTCGGATTTAAGATCGTTTGTGTAACTTACGCTCGACCAATGGGGAGGCAGCTACTGAGAAGGGGGTGGAGTCGGTTGGAAAAAAGTTAGTTTGAGATCGGGGTGGGAGACAAGTCTCCCTGTTAGAGTTAATGCTATAGTAAGATATTACGGGGTCTGTTAAAGTTAGGATCAGGAGTATAAATTTCAATTTTTCTTAAACTTCTATTGTCGATTTGTTCTAAGTTAGTGAAAAATTTAGTTGCAATTTTCTTGATGGTTTCCCGCACGGTTGTGAGATTTAACGCGAATCTAAGATCCTCATTTCTCACAAACCATGGGGAGTTTGTTAGTTTCCTAATCATGATGTTTTGAGAAAATTCTAGTCGGTTGATATTAGATTTGGTAGCATGCCCCCAGACGGGTGAAGCGTAAAGGAGTACTGGTCTGAGTATGGAAGTATAGATAAGCAACCTATTTTTAATTGACAACGGAGAATTCCGAGTGAAGTAGGGGTAATAAAGACAGGCTAAAGCTCGGAATTTATTATCAATTTTAGTAATATGATCTTTAAAGGAGAGATGTTGGTCCAACGTGACACCTAAGTATTTTACTGACTTTGACCAGGGGACCGGGTGGTTTTGTACATATATTGGCGGTGGCTTGTGAGTGCCGTGTCCTGCAGAGAAGAAGACTGCTTCTGTTTTTTCAGGATTTATGGAGATTTTCCATTTTTTGTACCAGTCTTCTAGCTCTGCGAGGTGTCTGTGGAGAAAGTGGGTGATGCAATTTTTGTTTGCGCTCTGTGTGAGGATCGCAGTATCGTCTGCGTAAAGGCAGACTGTCGTTTGTCGTGTTTTTGGAATGTCGTTGATGTAGATGTTGAATAGGGTGGGGGAGAGGAGTGCGCCCTGCGGCGCCCCCGCCCTTATTTGTTTTGTCGAGGAGTGAGTGTCGTTGACTCTGACGGCGAAGGATCTGTTATTTAGGAAAGATTTAATTATCAGTATTAGTTGTGGAGGAGCGTTAATTTTAATGAGCTTATAGAGTAAGCCCGTATGCCATACACAATCGAAGGCCTTCTGGATGTCCAGAAAAACGGCCCTGGTGCAATTTTTCTCTTTGAATCCAGACTTGGCATATTCAACTACCCGGAGCAACTGGTGCGATGTGGATAGTTGAGGCCTGAATCCGTGTTGTTGAGAGATTAGTATTTTGTTAGTTGTGAGGAAGTCGTTTAGTCTAGAGAGAATTAGTCTCTCTGCTAGCTTAGAAAGCACAGGTAGCAAACTGATCGGCCTATAGCTGTCAGCAGCGCTACGGGGGCTTTTTAGGTTTTAGTATTGGAATCACCGAAGCATGTTTCCAGGAATCTGGAAAATGTCCGGTGATGAAAATATTAGAGATAATATTAGTAATTTGAAAAATCACCGGAAGGGTGAGATTTCGGAGAATCTTGTTAGTTATCCCTTCCCTGCCTGGGGCGCGCCTAATTTGCGCTTTCTTAATATAATTAAGAACCTCCGAGGGCATGGGAGGGGGGAGAGGGGGGCATCGAAATTATTCTCGTTCAAGAAATAATTTTCGACGACCCTGTTAATCAGGTAATCAGAAGTGTGAGTAATATTATTTTCTTGGAATTGTTTTTCCAAGGAACATGCAATCACCTCAGCTTTTTCAGAGTCCGTGTGTGCGATCCCGCCCTGGCCATTAAGGGCGTATACTGGGGACTTCTTCTTTCTCAATTCCTTCGACATTTCCCAGAGGGATCCGTCGTCGGGGTCGAGAGCTCGAAGTTCGTCCTCCCAGATCTTGTTTTGAAAGGCTTTGACCTTCCTGTGTATTCTGTTCTGAATGTTGTTCAACACTCTCTTGTCGCTCGGATCTCGCGTGAATTGCCAGGTTTTCCTGGCTCTGTTCCGCTCGATCATGAGCTGTCGGATTTCATCCGAAACGTAGTAGGAGTTCCTACCCCGAATCGGCTTGGAAGAGAGTGCGTGTGTGTTTATGATCGCGTCGGTGAGGTCGGCAACTTGTGTTTCGACGTCTTCCCCCGTGCGCGCAGTGATTGGGTGAAAGGTGTAGCGGGCGGGGCTTAGGAGTTCTCGAAAGGCCGCCCAGTCTGTAGTCACGATTCGCCTCGGGAAGGCGAAACGTCTGTTTGTGTCGAAAGAAATGATTAATGGGTTGTGATCTGAACTTAACTCTGCGATCGATTCCACTTGGCTGAGCCAGTGGATATTTGTCGTCAGAGCAAAGTCTATGATGGATGCGGAGTTGTGGCCAAAGCGTGCAGGTGTGGTTGGGGCAACAATTTGCGTATCTGTGCTGTCAATTAGATTTTTGATAATGTTGCCTCGGTTGTCGTTTCTCCGACAACCCCAGGATGTGTGGTGGGCGTTGAAATCTCCGCATATGATGGAAGCGTCGCCAAGGCTGAAAAGTGCTTCCACGTCAGTGTGGATGTGCTGATAACTCACGCTGGGTGAGATATACAGTGAAGTGATGACTAGTGGGTCGCCTCCGGGCGGGGTGAGAGTGACCGAGGTCGCTTCCACCGTACCCATCGGCGGTGTCGGTGTGTGGTGATGGGGGAGGGAAGACTTGAGTAAGATTGCCGTGCCGCCTCGCGGTCTGGTGTTAGTGGTGTGAGGTCTATCGGTACGGTAGACCGTGTAATTTGGAAAACGAATGCTATCGCCCGGTCCCAGGTGGGATTCTTGAATTAGAAAAACATCGGGATGGTGCTTATCTATGAAGTCACGCACCTCGACACTGCGTGACTTTATTCCGTTCGCATTCCAGGATGCTAATCTAAACCCGAAGCAACTTGGGTCCATTAATTAAGGCTGATGAGATGGCCGTAGAAAACATCTACCCTTTCATTTCCTTGAGCCTTTCTCAACTGCTTACCCAGCTCTAAGAGAGATGGGTAGTCAGTAAAGAACTTTTTGAGCTCTAATATCGCGTCCATGAAACCGAAGTTTTCGGACTCGACATTCTTTGGGCTATTTTTGTTTCTATTTTCTTTAGGGGGGTTGGGGGTTGCCTCGGGTTTCGATTTGGCCGGGACTGGTCGAGGGGTGGCGCCATCTGTTTATCATTATCATTACTTAAAGCTTTTGCAAAAGAAACTCCTTTCTGCACAGTGGCAGAAGAAGTGCTGAAAATATTACTATTATTTGCAATTTTATTGTTCCTATTTTGGGAGGCTTCTCCCTTTTTTGGCTTTGGTTTGGGGAATTTAGGACAGCGGTGCGAGTTTGCCAGGTGTCCTTTTTGCTGGCAATTGATACAGGTAGGGTTTTCTATTCTGGTTGTAATAGGGCATTCGCCTGTTTTGTGTGGCTCACCACACTTTAGGCAACGGGTCTTAATATGACAGTTACTCGAAGAGTAGTGGAACAGGTTACAGTTGTAACACTGTGTCGCACCAGGTCTTCGGTTAAAGGAATCAATTTTTACGGTGAGAAAGCAGCATTGTTCCAGCTGGAAGATGTCAGGGGAGCCCGGAAGCTTTTTCAACTCTACCATGAAAATGGGGAGTTTAAGTTTTGATTTAGCCTTCGTGAGCTGGGCGACTTTAAGAACATTAAAGCCCCGCTCAGTCAGGTCTACGCGTATCGCGTCAATGTCGGTAGAGATGGGAAGGCCCTTGATTACGATCTTTTGTGGGCGGACCTCTATGGGGTCGATGGCATGGTATTCCTCTTTCTTTTCAGTGAGGAATGCCGTGATCTCTCTATGCTCGTCTGCTGTGGAGGCGAGGATCTTCAGGTACTCCCCTGACAACTTGGACCTGGATTTCGGCCACTTTCTCGTTATTTCCTGCATTACCAGGTTGTAGTTACTTTTAAATTTGAGATGGATGAAGGGGATCTTGGGGGGTTTTGGGGTGGCAACTGGCACCGCTGCGCTGACCGAGACCGGCATCGCGCTGCTTCCAGCTAAAGCATTAAATTTATTGTGGACGTTGATAGGTGCGTCCACGCCAATAGAGTAATTTTGTAGGATTTTCTGTTTTTTCGCCCTCTACACGGTTGGTTTTCTACACGGTTGGTTTTCTTTTTAATTTCCTGATTTTTAGGAGTATTACTATCATTATCATTACTATTTGAATTTGAAATATTGCTGGCTAAGAGGAGTTGAAACTTAGGAGCTTCTTCCTTCCTTTGCTTAAGTATTTGCATTGCATTTAAGTTAGAGTGAAATTGGCAATCCTGAATTGGGCAAGAACCAAGCGAAAGTAACTCACCCTTTTGTTGCTCCGCAAGGCTCTCTTGTTGTTCTGCCTCCTTCTGGATTCGTTCAAAGTCCCCAGTTAATTTTCTGTTTTTGCTAGCATTCATCCTGGCAAGGGTCAGGTTTAAGAAATTCAGTCGGTCGAAAACGAAAATTGCTTCTTCTTCAAGGGATAACATTCTGTTGCATTTCTCTTGATCGGTAGCGGGGTGCTCCGTGTCCATGCTGGACTCGGTTGGATCAGGCGGTTTTTTCAAAGCTAACGGCGGAAAATTTTCGTCATTCATCATCATCCTTTGAATGCGAAGCACCATAAAGGACGGGACCAAGACAGGAAGAAGAATGCCCCTTAGTCTTATTTTTCTTTTTGAGAGAGACTTGAGCAGCCTATGAGAGTCGATTTCATCTCCCGCCATGCACCATTCTGGAAGCGAGGGCTCCCCTTCAGAAGCTTGAGCCACTCTGATGCTTTTAGCTTCTATTGGGGATGAATCACCCATGTGTTTGCCGTGCGTGGAGACCCGTGTCCCTGGAAAGGAGGGTCCTGGTAATTGAGGGCAGCCAACACATTGCTTTGGCCTCTGCTTAGGTAAACGGGAGGTGCACTTTGGTCCCATGTGCATCAATCGGCTGGTGGGACGGTTTACCGCCTGCTTGGGATCAAGCGATCGATACGTTTGCTGACAGCTGCGTTAAAGGTGGTGGTCTGCACAGGGACGTATTGTGAGCGTATAAGTTCTGGTTAGCACTGATGCTTCTGTACACTTTGTACGATTTAAGCATCCCCTCGTTGGGCTCCATGGTGGGTGGTGCCGCCGGGGCTGGAATTTAAAACTTCAACTTCATGGCTACAGTCATAGCGGATGGCATCCCTAACGGCCAGGGAGCTCCCCTAAAAGAGCAAAACTTATCTTCATTGAAGCAACAAATGACTTTACAATACCTACACCATGCAAAATTTTTTGTTATTCATCGAACTGAGGGTGATACCTTTTCATCCGTCTCTCCATTTCTTATTCAGAAAGGACTATCTGCCACTGTTGGATCGGTTAAAGCAGTCAGCAAAGTGCGTTCAGGCGATTTGCTGGTTGAAGTTAGCACAACTAAGCAAGCCGAACAGCTCTTGGCCCTGCAAATGTTGGCCAACATACCAATCACTGTCTTGCCTCATGCCAATCTTAATTCTTCTCGTGGTGTGATTTCGGAATCCGATTTGTACAATGTACCAGAACAAGAAATTCTGGAAGGCCTTCAAGATCAAAAAGTTTGTGCGGTCAGAAGAATCACTATTCGACGTGATGGTCAGGTTGTTAATACCAAACATCTGATCCTCACGTTCGCGTGTCCTGACTTGCCACAGTTTATCACTGCAGGTTATTTACGTTGTTCTGTCCGTCCGTACATTCCTAATCCTCTCAGGTGTTTCCAGTGCCAGCGTTTTGGTCATTCTAAACCAACCTGTCGTGGAAAACCCACTTGTGCTCGTTGTGGTGCAGTGGGACACGACAGCGGAGAATGTAATGGTCCAGAAAAATGCGTTAATTGCAAAGGCGACCACCCATCGTACTCACGCTCATGCAGCACCTGGAACCTTGAGAAGGAAATCATCACAGTGAAAATTAAGAACAGGCTCACTTATCCAGAGGCACGGCTAGCTGTCACCAATCGTACACCTATACAAGGTCTCAGCTATGCTGCCCCCTCAGGGGCTCACCTTCTTTAGGTGAGTACGGGTTTCACGCTCCCGAGGTGCCCTAGTGATCTTTTCCTTCTCCCTAGGGGTTTACTGTCTTTGGTAAACACGGGCTTCACGAACCCGGGGAACCCTAGTGAACCTTCTCTATTTTCGGCCCTTTTTCTTGCCATCCAAATTTCCCTTTCCTTCTTTTCCACCTCAGGGGCTCACTTTCGGGTGAGTACGGGAGGCCACGTCCCCGAGGTACCCGAGTGAACTTTGAAAAGAAAAAAAAAAAACCAAAAAAAATATTTGCTTAGTTAGTGTTTCAGTTACAGAGGTCCATATTTAACGTTATATTTAGTTCAGTTAGGGGTTGTTTTGTGTTTAATTTTATTTTGGATATTTTGAGTTTTACTTATTTCTACTATTTTAATTTTGGTTTATTTCTTTGGGGTATTTGAAAAGTAAAATTCTTTTGTTTTAAATTACGAAATGTTAAGACTGGTTTTTTTAGTCTGACCCGCATGTTTGCCGTGTGCGGCGACCCGTACCGGGGGAAAGTGGAGTCTGGGGTTCCTGTTGCGTGCCCTTTGGCCCATGCTTCTCCGTAGACGGGAGGCAGGAGTGAGCCCGCTCCTGTCAATCGGCTGGTGATTAGTTCTGCGGTTTCCAATACGGGTTCTTTTGGAATACCAAAGACGGTTGCTTTAGGGTTAGTATTGCAGTTAGGGGTGCCCTAGGTGAACTGGCGGATCACATCCCGAACCTGTACTACTATATCCCAGTACCACCTCTGAGGTAAGTGCCGTGCCTGACGCATGTCAGATGACCGGCGGGCTGCCTCCCCTTGTTGGGCTCCATGGTGGGTGGAGGCGTACTGGGATGAACACAAAAAAATACTCATGGAACCCCACAGTAATTCTCCTTCAGTGGAGCACCGTAAGCTCGAATTTTCTGATTCATTTCGATACTTCATAATGAAAACTCCTGAAACCTTTACGTCTATTTCTCCATTTCTAATTGAGAAAGCTTTCACTAGCAGTATTGGGGAGGTCAAGTCGATTCGAAAGATGCGCTCCGGGGACTTGTTCCTCGAAGCGTCATCGGCGAAACAGGCGACCGCCCTTATAAATCTGCAGAAGCTTGCTCATTTAGACGTTACCGTGGCTCCTCATGCTAATTTGAATTTTTCGCGAGGCGTTATTTCACCAGCGGATTTTCTCCACGTGTCGACTGAGGAAATCAAAGAGAACATGAAGGCCCAAAAGGTCTGTGATGTTAGGCGTATCACGATAAGGCGGGATGGACAGGTGCTGAACACAAAGCACCTCATCCTGACCTTTAATACGCCTGACCTTCCACAGACTGTTAAAATGGCCTACATCCGATGCCCAGTCCGACCATACATCCCGAATCCGCTGCGATGCTTTCAGTGCCAGAGATTTGGACATTCAAAAACAGTCTGCCGCGGCCAGCCAACCTGCTCTAGATGTGCAGAGGTAGGCCATGATAGCGCAGACTGTAAAGCAAAGGAACGATGTGTTAATTGCAAAGGCGATCATTCATCGTTTTCTCGCTCTTGTCCAACCTGGCTACTCGAAAAGGAGATCACGGCCATCAAAATTAAGGATAAAATTTCGTATCCGGAGGCTCGGCGTGTTGTATCGTCACGCACGCCAGTTTCTGGAAAAAGCTATGCGTCGGCGACCAGAAAAACATACATATCAACGGCCATTCAAGTAGACGCGAGTACGGCTCCAACATCTGCGATAGCCGCAACTATGACACCGAAGAATGTTGCCGTGGATACACTTAAGTCTGTATCCCCTCCCCGAGATCATAAGAAGAACAGGAAAACACGCATCAAGGAATCGGGGGTGCAATCCCACAAAAAAAGAGGTCGAACCTCTCTAAAAAACTCCATGACATGGGAGACGATGTCATGGACATTCACGCCTCGCAAAGCGACGAAAGTCTGATGGACGATCTGTCGCCCAGACCTTCGTCTTCTGGCTCCTTGCGGGGAGCACGTGCGAAGACTTGATGACCTCCTTTATCTCCTGGAACTGCCGTGGTCTAAGGACTCGACTTGCCGATCTCAAATCCATCATATCCACGTACCAGCCCGCATGCGTTGCTCTTCAGGAGACATTTCTGAAGAGTACCATGACAGTGCAAGTGCGTGGTTATAATTGTGTACGACGGGATGTAGATGGCGATACATCTCCAACCGGAGGTGTATGCCTCTTCACGTCTAATCTGTTTCCCAGTAATGTCGTCACACTGCACACATCATTACAGGCTGTGGCTGTTCGGATTCACGTCCATTCTTTAGTCACAGTCTGTTGTGTTTATTTACCACCCAACGATGTTGTGCCACAAGTGGATTTGAATCATTTAGTCAGTCAATTGCCAGCTCCATTTATTTTGCTCGGTGACTTTAACGGACACAGCCCTCTGTGGGGGCATGATGTTACAAATTCTCGCGGGCGACAGATCGAGCAGTTGATTTCTGATCACTGTCTCTGTCTGCTGAACAACGACGAGAAAACGTATTTCCATGCACCCACGAGGACATTTCACTCCCTCGATCTAGCCATCTGTTCGCCAACTCTGCTACCGATGTTGAATTTCGAGGTTGCAAACGATCTGCACAACAGCGATCATTTCCCTCTCCTAGTCTCGCATGTTATTGGTGCGGGGACACGTTTTCGTCCCCCCACTTATCATTTTCATCGCGCAGACTGGGATCAATTCACACGGTTAGCGATTATCTCAGGCACAATGGTTCAGAACAGGGCAGTTGATGAAGCAGTTTTCAATGTCACTGAAGCTATTCGGAATGCTGCTGATGCAGCCATTCCCAAAACATCAATTCCCCTCGAAAGCTGTGCAAACCATGGTGGAACGCTTCCTGCCAACAAGCCAAAAAAGGAACAAAGGAGGGCGTGGGGTATTTTCAGGAGGTACCCCACCACTGATAATCTCATAGCGTTCAAACGTGCGAAAGCGTTAGCTCGTAGAATACGTCGTCAATGCCAGAGAGAATCTTGGATCCAGTATGTGTCTTCAATCACATCGTCAACTACCAGTCAACAGTTATGGAGAAAGGTCAAAGCAGCGAATGGCCTTTATCGGGATTTTAACATTCCGATATTGGAAACTTCTACTGCTTTGTATTCGTCACCTTTAGATGTGGCCAACTTGATTGGCAAAACATTTGCTAGTGTGTCCAGCTCCGATTCATATAGCCCTGCATTCCAGGCGACTAAGAATCGTTTAGAGCGGACACCTATCAACTTCAGATGCCGACATCCTTTCCAATATAACTGTGACTTTGACATGTTTGAATTAAAGAGAGCCTTATCATCGGCCCACAATACTAGTCCAGGTCCTGATGGAATATCCTATGTATTGCTTCGCCATTTGAGCGAGGATTCACTAGTAAGTCTCCTTTACCTATTCAACCGAATATGGAGGGAGCAGGTGTATCCTACTCAATGGCAAGAAGCCATAGTGATCCCCATTCTAAGACCTGGAAAAGATCCTAAGAACCCTCTCAGCTATCGACCGATAGCACTCACGAGCTGCCTTTGTAAGACACTAGAACGTATGGTCAATGCCCGTCTCGTTTACCAGTTAGAAAAGAACAAATGCATTCCTCTGTTTCAGAGTGGCTTCCGTAAAGGAAGGTCCACTCTCGATAACGTCATTCAGCTAGAAAGCAAAATTAGAAACGCTTTTGTCCGGAGGAATCATTTAGTTTCTATCTTTTTCGATATCGAGAAGGCATATGATCGTACTTGGCGCTATGGGATACTTCGCACTTTATTTGATTTTGGATTAAGAGGCAATTTGCCTACTTTTATTCAACATTTTTTAAAACTTCGTACTTTTAGAGTGAGACTGGCTGGCACTCTTTCTGCTCCTTTTACCCAAGCTGAGGGAGTTCCTCAGGGGAGTATTTTGAGTGTCACCCTTTTTATATGTCATATCTCTCACATTTTAAATGTTTTATCGCCTTCTATACAGGCTTCACTATACGTGGACGATCTACAGATCAGTTGTGAAGGTTCGGACATGCGTATGATTGCACGACAGTTGCAAACTGCCGTCAACAACATTTTAAAGTGGTGCGACACCAACGGTCATAGTATTTCGGCGAGCAAGAGTTGCTGCGTGCACTTTTGCCGCAAACGGGGTATTCATCCCGACCCCGAAATACGCATCCGTGATATACAAATTCCCGTTGTTCCCGACGTACGATTCCTCGGAGTAATTTTCGACCGTCGGCTCACTTTCCTTCCGCATATTTTACAATTGCGGAAGAGGTGTGAAAAGTCTCTAAACCTCTTGAAGGTGTTGTCCAACACCTCTTGGGGGGCGGATCGAACATCATTACTCCGAGTGTATCAGGCAATCGTACTCTCTCGCATCGACTACGGATGTGTTGTATACGGATCAGCGTGCAACTCTACTCTGAAAAAAACTTGACCCCGTCCACCATATGGCATTGAGAATCTGCTCGGGTGCGTTTCGCACATCACCGGTGCAGAGTCTCTATGTTAACTGTCATCAGCTTCCTCTAGATCTTCGACGGAGGAAGCTGTCTATTGCGTTTTATTTTAAGATCTTGTCCGTGCCTTCACATCCTCTGCAGAATGTGTATATGAGTACCAGCATGAAGAGACTTTATGATGCACGGCCGTCTAACATCCGGCCGTTTATGGATAGGATGAAGCTTCATATTTCTGAACTCGACCTACCTAACGTGCGTATCCAGCAAAGGAACTTTTTCCTATTCCAACCTTGGAATACGCCACGGTTCCATTATATCAACCCTTTTGCCACTTACAGTAAATCCACTGTAGCGCCTGTCGTCTTTCAACGCGTCTTCGCCTACCACCGCAGTCAGTATAGTCGTTATTCGGCCATCTACACTGATGGTTCGAAACGTGCAGATTACGTTGGCTGTGGAGTCGTGATTGAAGATATTATGCACGGTTATAGGCTCGACACTTCTTGCAGCATTTTCACTGCCGAAGCTGTCGCCATTTACCGTGCTCTTCAATTAATCGACTCCACTATGCCCCGTAAATACTGCATCTATACTGACAGCATGAGTGTACTCGAAGCGCTTGAAAACTACCACGATCGCTGCCATCCAGTGGTATGTACAATCCTCGACATTTCGAGTCGACTCTACAGCAAGGGTTTCGATATCGTGTTTTGCTGGCTACCAAGTCACGTAGGAATTATAGGCAACGAGCAAGCGGACAGCGCGGCAAAGTCGGCGACGACGCATCTGCCGCTAGCTGTTCCGCTATCGGATATGAAGCGCGTCATCATGCATCATATTTTTAAGATCTGGCAGGAATCATGGAGTCAGCAGTTGGATAACAAACTGCACTCTGTGAAACCTGTCATAGGAGCATGGCCTGTGATGCCAATGCGAAGAACTGATGTCAAATTGACTCGTCTTCGCATTGGCCATACTCGCTTCACACACAGGCATTTGTTGTTTGGAGAACGTGCTCCTGAATGTCCTTCATGCCATGTCTCTTACACTGTTCATCACATTTTAATAGATTGTCCCGTTTTTAATACTCATCGCATGACCTTTTTTCATCAATCTGTTTTAACCTTATCTGACTTGGTGGGGGAATCTCCCCACCATAATCTATTTGCTTTTATCAGAAGAATTGGATTTTTATATTTGATTTGACTTTTTAAACTGTTTTAACTTTAACTTTGTTTTATATATGTGCATGCAGGCATGCACATATATAGTAATTATTTTTATATTTTTTTTTTCTTGTGTATTTTTAACATATTTAAAATATTTTAACAAACGTGTGGCGCAGTATAGCCAAATTTGGCTCTTGCGCCATAAAACACTACATTCACTCACTCACTCAGCTATGCTGCGGTGGCAAAGAAAGTCACTACAAGCTCAGGTACACAAACATCACCTGTTACAATAATTGACAATTCAAAAGAAAAAGCTCCCGAACAACCATCTCAAAAACATAGCCCTCGAAAAGATAACAAAAAAATAATTGTCAAACCTAAGACGACCTTAAAGAAAAAACCTGGAAAAAACGTATCCTTGAAGATTGCGAGGGAAGCAAATTCCCTCTATGAATCAACTCCCGTCTCTAAAAGATCTCGGAGACGGAAAACTTCTAAACCTCGGATGCCATGGACACAGACGTTAATCCTTCGGACACGGATTACGTCATAGGTCAGGCATCCGAAGAAGATGAAAGCCTTTAGAGGCTAATTTTAAACAAGCGACGTCTAATCCTTTAACAGGGACCCTTCTGCCACTTTCACCCAAAATATAATTTCCCTGGTTTCTTGGAACTGTCGTGGTTATAGATCACATATAGCTGACGTAAAGGCCATTATACATAAGTATCGTCCGGTATGTGTAGCACTTCAAGAGACTTTCTTGAAGTCTTGTCACACGGCAAAGATACGTCGATATGGTTGTGTTCGGAAAGACACGGAGGGATCCTCTGTATCTGGAGGCGTATGTATTTTTACATCCCTCGATATTCCTTCTAGTGCTCTCTCACTCCATACCTCTTTGCAGGCTGTAGCCGTGAGAATTCACTCCACGAGCCTTTTCACAGTCTGTTGCCTTTACATGCCACCTAATGTTGTTATCCGCCAACAAGACTTGAATGATTTGGTTGATCAATTACCAGCACCTTTTGTCATACTTGGTGACTTCAATGGACATAGCACTTTGTGGGGTAGTGTGAAGACGAACCATCGTGGCAGACAGATCGAACAGGTACTTTCTGATCACTGTCTCTGCCTGCTCAATCACGAGGAACCAACGCACTTTCACGAACCCACACGATCATTTCACACATTGGATTTGGCCATCTGCTCCCCGTCACTTTTACCTATATTAAATTTTTCTGTTGAAAAGGACCTATATAATAGCGACCACTTCCCTGTTGTCCTTTCTCACGATTATGATGCGGGTGGAAAACCTTCCCACCTAGGTATTCTTATAGTCGTGCAGAATGGGCCCTTTTCTCACAGTTGGCTGTGATATCTGATGCAATGGTCAAGACAGAAAGTGTTGATACTGCTGTACAAGACGTCACCAATGTTTTGATTGATGCTGCTGATTTATCAATACCAAAGAGTTCAAGTCATTCATTCCAACGTTACAAACCTTGGTGGAATGCTGATTGTCAGACAGCGTATAAGAACCAGCGGAAGTTATGGGGAACCTTTCGTAGATATCCCACTACGGAGAATCTCATAGCGTTCAAACGTGCGAAAGCGTTAGCTCGTCGAATACGTCGTCAATGCCAGAGAGAATCTTGGATCAAGTATGTGTCTTCAATTACATCGTCAACTACCAGCCAACAGTTATGGAGGAAGGTCAAAGCAGCGAATGAATGGCCTTTATCGGGACTTTTCTATTCCGATATTGGAAACATCGACTGCTTTGTATTCGTCACCTTTAGATGTGGCCAACTTGATCGGCAAAACATTTGCTAGTGTGTCCAGCTCCGATTCATATAGCCCTGCATTCCAGGCGACTAAGAATCGTTTAGAGCGGACACCTATCAACTTCAGGTGCCGACAGCCTCTACCATATAACTGTGACTTTGACATGTTTGAATTGAAGAGAGCCTTATCATCGGCCCACAATACTAGTCCAGGTCCTGATGGAATATCCTATGTATTGCTTCGCCATTTGAGCGCGGATTCACTAGTAAGTCTCCTTTACCTATTCAACCGAATATGGAGGGAGCAGGTGTATCCTACTCAATGGCAAGAAGCCATAGTGATCCCCATTTTAAAACCTGGAAAAGATCCTAAGAACCCTCTCAGCTATCGACCGATAGCACTCACGAGCTGCCTTTGTAAGACACTAGAACGTATGGTCAATGCCCGTCTCGTTTTCCAGTTAGAAAAGCACAAATGCATTCCTCTGTTTCAGAGTGGCTTCCGTAAAGGAAGATCCACTCTCGACAATATTATTACGCTCGAAAACAAAATTCGAAACGCTTTTGTCCGGAGGAATCATTTAGTTTCTATCTTTTTCGATATCGAGAAGGCATATGATCGTACTTGAAGATATGGGATACTTCGCACTTTATTTGATTTTGGATTCAGAGGCAATTTGCCTACTTTTATTCAACATTTTTTAAAACTTCGTACTTTTAGAGTGAGACTGGCTGGCACTCTTTCTGCTCCTTTTACCCAAGCTGAGGGAGTTCCTCAGGGGAGTATTTTGAGTGTCACCCTTTTATATGTCATATCTCTCACATTTTAAATGTTTTATCGCCTTCTATACAGGCTTCACTATACGTGGACGATCTACAGATCAGTTGTGAAGGTTCGGACATGCGCATGATTGAACGACAGTTGCAAACTGCCGTCAACAACATTTTAAAGTGGTGCGACACCAACGGTCATAGTATTTCGGCGAGCAAGAGTTGCTGCGTGCACTTTTGCCGCAAACGGGGTATTCATCCCGACCCCGAAATACGCATCCGTGATATACAAATTCCCGTAGTTCCCGACGTACGATTCCTCGGAGTAATTTTCGACCGCCGGCTCACTTTCCTTCCGCATATTTTACATTTGCGGAAGAAGTGTGAAAAGTCTTTAAACCTCTTGAAGGTGTTGTCAAACACCTCTTGGGGGCGGATAGACCATCATTACTCCGAGTGTATCAGGCAATCGTACTCTCTCGCATCGACTACGGATGTGTTGCATACGGATCAGCGTGCAACTCTACTCTGCAAAAACTTGACCCCGTCCACCATATGGCACTGAGAATCTGCTCGGGTGCGTTTCGCACATCACCGGTGCAGAGTCTCTATGTTAACTGTCATCAGCTTCCTCTAGATCTTTGACGGAGAAAGCTGTCTCTTGCGTATTATTTTAAGATCTTGTCCGTGCCTTCACATCCTCTGCAGAATGTGTATATGAGTACCAGCATGAAGAGACTTTATGATGCACGGCCGTCTAACATCCGGCCGTTTATGGATAGGATGAAGCTTCATATTTCTGAACTCGACCTACCTAACGTGCATATCCAGCAAAGGAACCTTTTCCTATTCCAACCTTGGAATACGCCACGGTTCCCTTATATCAACCCTTTTGCCACTTACAGTAAATCCACTGTAGCGCCTGTCGTCTTTCAACGCGTCTTCGCCTACCACCGCAGTCAGTATAGTCGTTATTCGGCCATCTACACTGATGGTTCGAAACGTGCAGATTACGTTGGCTGTGGAGTCGTGATTGAAGATATTATGCTCGGTTATAGGCTCGACACTTCTTGCAGCATTTTCACTGCCGAAGCTGTCGCCATTTACCGTGCACTTCAATTAATCGACTCCACTATGCCCCGTAAATACTGCATCTATACTGACAGCATGAGTGTACTAGAAGCGCTTGAAAACTACCACGATCGCTGCCATCCAGTGGTATGTACAATACTCGACATTACGAGTCGACTCTAGAGCAAGGGTTTCGATATCGTGTTTTGCTGGCTACCAAGTCACGTAGGAATCATAGGCAACGAGCAAGCGGACAGCGTGGCAAAGTCGGCGACGACGCATCTGCCGCTAGCTGTTCCGCTATCGGATATGAAGCGCGTCATCATGCATCATATTTTTAAGATCTGGCAGGAATCATGGAGTCAGCAGTTGGATAACAAACTGCACTCTGTGAAACCTGTCATAGGAGCATGGCCTGTGATGCCACTGCGAAGAACTGATGTCAAATTGACTCGTCTTCGCATTGGCCATACTCGCTTCACACACAGGCATTTGTTGTTTGGAGAACGTGCTCCTGAATGTCCTTCATGCCATGTCTCTTACACTGTTCATCACATTTTAATCGTTTGTCCCGTTTTTAACCATCATCGCATCACCTTTTTTCATAAATCTGTTTTAACCTTATCTGACTTGGTGGGGGAATCTCCCCACCAAAATCTATTTGCTTTTATGAAGAAAATTGGATTTTTATATTTCATTTGACTTTTTAAAATGTTTTATCTTTACCTTTATTTTTTATATATGTGCATGCAGGCATGCACATATATAATATTATTTTTATATCGTATTTTTCTTGTGTATTTTTAACATAGTTTTAATATTTTAACAAACGTGTGGCGCAGTATAGCCAATTTTGGCTCTTGCGCCATAAAACCCCACATTCACTCACTCACTCACTCGCGAGCCATATGCCCAGAAATTGTCACCGTAGTCCATACTGCATTAATTGTGAAGTGTACGGGCATACCGCCTGCTACACTAAATGTCCCAAGTTCCCCAAACCCAAAAATGGCAACCCTATCACCAATAGAAACAAAGCTTTCACTAGCAACAATGTTGAAGGAATTTCCTTTGCCAACATGGTTTCTGGGAAACCCAAAATCAAAGACCCCCAAACCCCTCTAGCACCAAAAGTAATAATCCGGAAAGACAAAGTCACGCAACCACTCCCCTCACAGATGAAATTAGTTCATCAGACTTCCATGACCTCATCAGTCTATTCAAAATAGTTTCTAATATTTTCAAGCAATTTCCCAAACTCAAACAAATTATCCCCGAACTTAAGAAAACCAAAGATTTTCAAAAACAAGCATGTATGCTATTGGAAGCGCTCTGGGACTAAATTATTTAATTTATTCTCAGCTCGATTTTAATAGAATACATGTCTTATTTCCATGATTTTAACTTTTTTCTTTCTTATGGGCACCTTTTAATTTCAATATTTAAATTTTAATAGCAATTTATTATTAATTTCCAAAGTCCTGAGCTTGCAAACCAACTGGATTTCGCCTCCTTCACTGCCAACGGCATGCGCCTTCACGCCATTGGTCCCTCCTGTCGTTGGGATGACTGTCGGAGCTCTTAGTCCTTCCGGACTCTAATCTCCTATCCTGGAATTTAAGATGACTGTACAAATTATACCATTGCCCTCAGCAACACCTTTTAGCTTTTAGAAAAATATTAATTTAAATGAAAATTTAATATGAGTAGATCTGTAATATTTAAAAATTAACTGGGTGATAAAAATTTAAAATAAATTAAAAGAGATTAAAAAAGCTCTTTTAAGAGCTAGAAAATCAAAGTTGATGCGTCCATTAAGTGGGCGGAGTTACATTGGCCAATCGGGTTGCAGCAAGAACCGAGATCAGAAAATGCGGGAAAAATTTTAAGGGGGTGTGGTCCCTCCTAGCGTTGGGATGACTGTTGGAGCTCTTAGTCCTTCCGGACTCTAATCTCCTATCCTGGAATTTTAAGATGCTGTACAGAATTATACCATTGCCCTTTTTAGAAAAGTATTAATTTAAATGAAAATTTAATAAAAGAAGATTTGTAATATTTAAAAATTAACTGGGTGAGATACATTAAAAATATTTTAAAAGAGAACAAAAAAGCTCTTTTAAGAGCTAGAAAATCAAAGTTGATGCGCCCATTTAGTGGGCGGAGTTACATTGGCCAATCGGGTTGCAGCAAGAACCGAGATCAGAAAGCGCGGGAAAAAATATCAGGGGGTGTGGATTTGGGCTGGGGAGTGATAGAGAGCAATATTATTGGCCGAGCCAGGAGTTTAGTTAATGGGGTATAAGACTATGCAAGAAAAGGTAGCCAATCAGAACTCCTACACACTTCAACAGTCGACACTCCAACGCTATCCTTGACATAGGCTTTGCAGTTAATTTATCTCACACTGAAGTTTTTACTATAAATACTCTTAGCAGTGATCACAATCCAGTTATTTTTGATTTCGTCACTAATAATGCACTTCCACCAATTCTTAGAACTTTAAAAACTACCAACTGGATTAAATTTCAAGAAATAATTGATCACACCATTCCCGGAAATCCCCGGATAGATGATTTGGATCTAGCCGTTCAAAATTTTACCAGCAATATTTCGAATGCTATTTCTGCTTCCACATCCACCAGATTAATTACCACTCCACACCTCCGCCTCCCTGAAAACATCAGAGAGCTTATCCGAGCTAAAAATAGATTTCGTAAACTCTGGAATGAGACCAGATACCCGCCATACAAACGCGAAGTTAATGCTCTCATTAGGCAGATCAGGAGAGACACCTCTCCAGGTGAGGTGAGAGGAGGGGGTTGGAATGAAGTAGTGCGGAAGAATCTTCGCACCTGTCTCTCGACATCTTCAATATGATCATCATCATACGGTTCTGGGTTTTCCGTGAATGTTTCTTCCAGAGTTTCGGCAAATAAATTCGCTTTGTCCAGCGTATCGTACACCAGTCCTCTGTAGCCCAGACCCCTCAGGGGCTCACCTTTAGGTGAGTACGGGTTTCACGCTCCCGAGGTGCCCTAGTGATCTTTTCCTTCTCCCTAGGGGTTTACTGTCTTTGGTAAACACGGGCTTCACGAACCCGGGGAACCCTAGTGATCCTTCTCTATTTTCGGCCCTTTTTCTTGCCATTCCAATTTCCCTTTCCTTCTTTTCCACCTCAGGGGCTCACTTTCGGGTGAGTACGGGAGGCCACGTCCCCGAGGTACCCGAGTGACTTTTGAAAAGAAAGAAAAACCCAAAAACATATTTGTTTAGTTAGTGTTTTAGTTACAGGTCAATATTTAACGTTATATTTAGTTCAGTTCGGGGTTGTTTTGTGGTTAATTTTAATTTGGATATTTTGAGTTTAATTATTTCTACCATATTAATTTTGGTTTATTTCTTTGGGGTATTTAAAACAAAAATTTTTTGTTTTCGATTTCGTAATGTTAAGACTGGTTTTTGAGTCTGACCCGCATGTTTGCCGTGTGCGGCGACCCGTACCGGGGAAAGTGGAGTCTGGGGTTCCTGTTGCGTGCCCTTTGGCCCATGCTTCTCCGTAGACGGGAGGCAGGAGTGAGCCCGCTCCTGTCAATCGGCTGGTGATTAGTTCTGCGGATTCCAATACGGGTTCTTTTGGAATACCAAAGACGGTTGCTTTAGGGTTAGTATTGCAGTTAGGGTGCCCTGGGTGAACTGGCGGATCACATCCCGAACCTGTACTACTATACTCCAGTACCACCTCTGAGGTAAGTGCCGTGCCTGACGCATGTCAGATGACCGGCGGGCTGCCTCCCCTTGTTGGGCTCCATGGTGGTGGAGGCGTACTGGAATGAACACAAAAAACTCTCATGGAACCCAGTAGTAATTCTCCTTCAGTGGAGCACCGTACAATTGAATTTTCTGATTCGTTTCGATATTTTATATTAAAAACTCCTGGTACTTTTTCTACTGTTTCACCTTTCCTAATTGAGAAAGCTATAACTGGCGCTATAGGGGAAGTCAAGTCGATTCGTAAGATGCGCTCTGGGGACTTGTTCCTCGAAGTGTCATCTTCGAATCAAGCGACAGCCCTTATAAAACTACAAAAGCTTGCTCACTTAGAACTTACCGTGGCTCCTCATACTAATTTAAATTTTTCGCGTGGCGTAATTTCGCCAGCGGATTTCTTAAACGTGTCGACTGAGGAAATCAAGGAAAACATGAAGGCCCAAAAAGTCTGTGATGTCAGGCGTATAACGATTAGGCGGGATGGACAGGTGCTGAACACAAAGCACCTCATCCTGACCTTTTCTACACCTGACCTCCCACAGACCGTTAAAATGGCCTACATCCGATGCCCAGTTCGACCGTACATCCCAAATCCGCTGCGCTGCTTTCAGTGCCAACGATACGGCCACTCGAAAAACGTCTGTCGGGGCCAGCCTACCTGCCCTCGTTGCGGGGAGTCGGGCCACGACAGCGTCGATTGTACAAAGAAGGAGCAGTGTTTAAACTGTAAAGGTGATCATCCGGCATATTCACGCTCCTGTCCGACTTGGATAACGGAAAAAGAGATAACCGCTGTTAAGATGAAAAAAAATTTCCTACCCAGAGGCACGGCGTGTTTTTTGTCACGCACGCCGGTCTCTGGTAAAAGTTATGCTAGTGCCACCCGCAAGAGCACATCGGATAAAAGTATCAATGTGACTCTATAACAGATACCATCTCGGATTCATCCATACCCACGAAACCGGTGGTACTGTTACCATCAAAAACAATTCGCCCCCTAGAACTAAGGTGATTGCTACGCCACTTAGCAAATCACCTCCGGCGAAAAAAAAATTCCAAGGACAGAGAGCGATTCGCCGCGAAAACCAAAGAGCCGAAGGGCTCGTCAACGGGATCTAAAACCCCATTTAACTAGGATCCCCAAAAAATTATCCAGAGACTTCCACCGTAAAATAGATGAAGATACATTGACCGGAGATTGCTCCGAAGACGATGAAGATCTCATGGATATTCAATCGGGCCCTTCGACTTCTAGCTCCAGAGGAGGAGCGAGTGCGGCACATTCATGACCTCCTTCATTTCCTGGAACTGCCGTGGTTTGAGGACTAGACTCGATGATCTCAAATCCATCATATCCACGTACCAGCCCGCATGTGTTGCTCTTCAGGAGACATTTCTGAAGAGTACCATGACAATGCAAGTGCGTGGTTATAATTGTGTACGACGGGATGTGGATGGCGATACATCTCCAACCGGAGGTGTATGCCTCTTCACGTCCCATCTATATCCCAGTAATGTCGTCACACTGCACACATCATTACAGGCTGTGGCTGTTCGGATTCACATCCATTCTTTAGTCACAGTCTGTTGTGTTTATTTACCACCCAACGATGTTGTGCCACAAGTGGATTTGAATCATTTAGTCAGTCAATTGCCAGCTCCATTTATTTTGCTCGGTGACTTTAACGGACACAGCCCTCTGTGGGGGCATGATGTTACAAATTCTCGCGGACGGCAGATCGAACAGTTGATTTCTGATCACTGTCTCTGTCTGCTGAACAACGACGAGAAAACTTATTTCCATGCACCCACGAGGACATTTCACTCCCTCGATCTAGCCATCTGTTCGCCAACTCTGCTACCGATGTTGAATTTCGAGGTTGCAAACGATCTGCACAACAGCGATCATTTCCCTCTCCTAGTCTCGCATGTTAATGGTGCGGGGACGCGTTTTCGTCCCCCCTTATCATTTTCATCGCGCAGACTGGGATAAGTTCACACGGTTAGCGATTATCACGGGCACAATGGTCCAGAACAGGGCAGTTGATGAAGCAGTGTTCAATGTCACTGAAGCTATTCGGAATGCTGCCGATGCAGCCATTCCCAGAACATCCAATTATCCTCGAAAGCTGTGCAAACCATGGTGGAACGCTTCCTGCCAACAAGCCAAAAAGGAACAAAGGAGGGCGTGGGGTATTTTCAGGAGGTACCCCACCACTGATAATCTCATAGCGTTCAAACGTGCGAAAGCGTTAGCTCGTAGAATACGTCGTCAATGCCAGAGAGAATCTTGGATCCAGTATGTGTCTTCAATCACATCGTCAAATACCAGCCAACAGTTATGGAGAAAGGTCAAAGCAGCGAATGGCCTTTATCGGGAATTTCACATTCCGATATTGGAAACTTCTACTGCTTTGTTTTCGTCACCTTTAGATGTGGCCAACTTGATTGGCAAAACATTTGCTAGTGTGTCCAGCTCCGATTCATATAGCCCTGCATTCCAGGCGACTAAGAATCGTTTAGAGCGGACACCTATCAACTTCAGGTGCCGACAACCTTTACTATATAACTGTGACATTGACATGTTTGAATTGAAGAGAGCCTTATCATCGGCCCACAATACTAGTCCAGGTCCTGATGGAATATCCTATGAATTGCTTCGCCATTTGAACGAGGATTCACTAGTAAGTCTCCTTTACCTATTCAACCGAATATGGAGGGAGCAGGTGTATCCTACTCAATGGCAAGAAGCCATAGTGATCCCCATTCTAAAACCTGGAAAAGATCCAAAGAACCCTCTTAGCTATCGACCGATAGCACTCACGAGCTGCCTTTGTAAGACACTAGAACGTGTGGTCAATGCCCGTCTCGTTTATCAGTTAGAAAAGAACAAATGCATTCCTCTGTTTCAGAGTGGCTTCCGTAAAGGAAGATCCACTCTCGACAATATTATTACAGCTGAAAACAAAATTAGAAACGCTTTTGTCCGAGGAATCATTTAGTTTCTATCTTTTTCGATATCGAGAAGGCATATGATCGTACTTGGCGCTATGGGATACTTCGCACTTTATTTGATTTTGGATTCAGAGGCAATTTGCCTACTTTTATTCAACATTTTTTAAAACTTCGTACTTTTAGAGTGAGACTGGGTGGCACTCTCTCTGCTCCTTTTACCCAAGCTGAGGGAGTTCCTCAGGGGAGTATTTTGAGTGTCACCCTTTTTATTTGTCATATTTCATCCATCTTAAATATTTTATCGCCTTCTATACAGGCTTCACTATACGTGGACGATCTACAGATCAGTTGTGAAGGTTCGGACATGCGCATGATTGAACGACAGTTGCAAACTGCCGTCAACAACATTTTAAAGTGGTGCGACACCAACGGTCATAGTATTTCGGCGAGCAAGAGTTGCTGCGTGCACTTTTGCCGCAAACGGGGTATTCATCCCGACCCCGAAATACGCATCCGTGATATACAAATTCCCGTAGTTCCCGACGTACGATTCCTCGGAGTAATTTTCGACCGCCGGCTCACTTTCCTTCCGCATATTTTACAATTGCGGAAGAGGTGTGAAAAGTCTTTAAACCTCTTGAAGGTGTTGTCCAACACCTCTTGGGGGCGGATCGAACATCATTACTCCGAGTGTATCAGACAATCGTACTCTCTCGCATCGACTACGGATGTGTTGCATACGGATCAGCGTGCAACTCTACTCTGCAAAAACTTGACCCCGTCCACCATATGGCACTGAGAATCTGCTCGGGTGCGTTTCGCACATCACCGGTGCAGAGTCTCTATGTTTACTGTCATCAGCTTCCTCTAGATCTTCGACGGAGGAAGCTGTCTCTTGCGTTTTATTTTAAGATCTTGTCCGTGCCTTCACATCCTCTGCAGAATGTGTATATGAGTACCAGCATGAAGAGACTTTATGATGCACGGCCGTCTAACATCCGGCCGTTTATGGATAGGATGAAGCTTCATATTTCTGAACTCGACCTACCTAACGTGCGTATCCAGCAAAGGAACCTTTTCCTATTCCAACCTTGGAATACGCCACGGTTCCATTATATCAACCCTTTTGCCACTTACAGTAAATCCACTGTAGCGCCTGTCGTCTTTCAACGCGTCTTCGCCTACCACCGCAGTCAGTATAGTCGTTATTCGGCCATCTACACTGATGGTTCGAAACGTGCACGCAGATTACGTTGGCTGTGGAGTCGTGATTGAAGATATTATGCCATGGTTATAGGCTCGACACTTCTTGCAGC
The DNA here is from genome assembly GCA_019973935.1 of Trichonephila clavipes. Classification (NCBI taxonomy): domain Eukaryota; kingdom Metazoa; phylum Arthropoda; class Arachnida; order Araneae; family Nephilidae; genus Trichonephila; species Trichonephila clavipes. The sequence continues at coordinate 43,985 of BMAU01017817.1, read as the reverse complement.
ATTTTCACTGCCGAAGCTGTCGCCATTTACCGTGCACTTCGCCTACCACCGCTTAATCGACTCCACTATGCCCCGTAAATACTGCATCTATACTGACAGCATGAGTGTACTCGAAGCGCTTGAAAACTACCACGATCGCTGCCATCCAGTGGTATGTACAATACTCGACATTACGAGTCGAATGTACAGCAAGGGTTTCGATATCGTGTTTTGCTGGCTACCAAGTCACGTAGGAATCATAGGCAACGAGCAAGCGGACAGCGCGGCAAAGTCGGCGACGACGCATCTGCCGCTAGCTGTTCCGCTATCGGATATGAAGCGCGTCATCATGCATCATATTTTTAAGATCTGGCAGGAATCATGGAGTCAGCAGTTGGATAACAAACTGCACTCTGTGAAACCTGTCATAGGAGCATGGCCTGTGATGCCACTGCGAAGAACTGATGTCAAATTGACTCGTCTTCGCATTGGCCATACTCGCTTCACACACAGGCATTTGTTGTTTGGAGAACGTGCTCCTGAATGTCCTTCATGCCATGTCTCTTACACTGTTCATCACATTTTAATAGATTGTCCCGTTTTTAATACTCATCGCATGACCTTTTTTCATCAATCTGTTTTAACCTTATCTGACTTGGTGGGGGAATCTCCCCACCAAAATCTATTTGCTTTTATCAAGAAGAATTGGATTTTTATATTTAATTGACTTTTTAAAAATGTTTTAACTTTAACTTTATTTTTTATATATGTGCATGCTGGCATGCACATATATAATTATTTTTATGTCCTTGTATTTTTTATGGGTATTTTTACCATGTTTTTATAATTTTAACAAACGTGTGGCGCAGTATAGCCAATTTTGGCTCTTGCGCCATAAAACCCCAAATTCACTCACTCCACAGACGGTTAAAATGGCCTACATCCGATGCCCAGTCCGACTATACATCCCGAATCCGCTGCGATGCTTTCAGTGCCAGAGATTTGGACATTCAAAAACAGTCTGCCGCGGCCAGCCAACCTGCTCTAGATGTGCAGAGGTAGGCCATGATGGCGCAGACTGTAAAGCAAAGGAACGATGTGTGAATTGCAAAGGCGATCATTCATCGTTTTCTCGCTCTTGTCCAACCTGGCTACTCGAAAAGGAGATCACGGCCTTGAAAATCAAAAATAAAATTTCGTATCCGGAGGCTCGGCGTGTTGTATCGTCACGCACGCCAGTTGCTGGAAAAAGCTATGCGTCGGCGACCAGCAAATCCTACGTATCCACAGCCATTCAAGTAGACGCGAGTACGGCTCCAACATCTGCGACAGCCGCATCTATAAAACCGAAGAATGTTGCAGTGGATACACTTAAGTCTGTATCCCCCTCCACGCGATGTTAAGAAGAACAGGAAAACACGCATAAAGGAGTCGGGGGTGCAATCCCACGAAAAAAAGAGGTCGAACCTCTCTAAAAACTCCATGACATGGGAGACGATGTCGTGGACATTCATGCCTCACAAAGCGACGAGAGTCTGATGGACGATCTGTCGCCCAGACCTTCGTCTTCTGGCTCCTTGCGAGGAGCAAGTGCGAAGACTTCATGACCTCCTTTATCTCCTGGAACTGCCGTGGTCTCAGGACTCGACTTGCTGATCTCAAATCCATCATATCCACGTACCAGCCCGCATGCGTTGCTCTTCAGGAGACATTTCTGAAGAGTACCATGACAATGCAAGTGCGTGGTTATACTTGTGTACGACGGGATGTAGATGGCGATACATCTCCAACCGGAGGTGTATGCCTCTTCACGTCTAATCTGTTTCCCAGTAATGTCGTCACACTGCACACATCATTACAGGCTGTGGCTGTTCGGATTCACATCCATTCTTTAGTCACAGTCTGTTGTGTTTATTTACCACCTAACGATGTTGTGCCACAAGTGGATTTGAATCATTTAGTCAGTCAATTGCCAGCTCCATTTATTTTGCTCGGTGACTTTAACGGACACAGCCCTCTGTGGGGGCATGATGTTACAAATTCTCGCGGGCGACAGATCGAACAGTTGATTTCTGATCACTGTCTCTGCCTGCTGAACAACGACGAGAAAACGTATTTCCATGCACCCACGAGGACATTTCACTCCCTCGATTTAGCCATCTGTTCGCCAACTCTGCTACCGATGTTGAATTTCGAGGTTGCAAAACGATCTGCACAACAGCGATCATTTCCCTCTCCTAGTCTCGCATGTTAATGGTACGGGGACGCGTTTTCGTCCCCCACTTATCATTTTCATCGCGCAGACTGGGATAAATTCACGCGGTTAGCGATTATCACCGGCACAATGGTCCAGAACAGGGCAGTTGATGAAGCAGTCTTCAATGTCACTGACCCCTCAGGGGACTCACCTTCTTTAGGTGAGTACGGGTTTCACGCTCCCGAGGTGCCCTAGTGATCTTTTCCTTCTCCCTAGGGGTTTTACTGTCTTTGGTAAACACGGGCTTCACGAACCCGGGGAACCCTAGTGAACCTTCTCTATTTTCGGCCCTTTTTCTTGCCATCCAAATTTCCCTTTTCTTCTTTTCCGGTCAAGACCACAGACCCATTTTACTAAATGAACATTGTTCAAATTTAGTTTTTTTTTCTACAGAAAAAACTTCCTATTTTTTATTAACATATTTTAATTTACATCTTGTGTTCCGTTCATTTAGTTTGTTTTTCGTATATTTCTTTAAATCTTTTGATTTGTGTTGCTTTGTTTTTGACTAACACCGTTGGTTTTCCGACCCGCATGTTTGCCGTGTGCGGCGTCCCGTAAGGAGGAAAATGGTGTCCTGGGATTACCCTTTGGCCCACGCTTCGCTGTAGACGGGAGGCAGGAGTGAGCCCGCTCCTGTCAATCGGCTGGTGGTAGCTCTCTTCGGAGTCAACGAAGAGACACTGCTGTAGGGTTAGTGCTGCAGATAAGGGGTGTCGGGTTTACCCGTTGGATCCTCGCCCTGATGCTGTAGCATTATATTCTGGGTGTACTCTAGGTAAGCGCCGTGCCTGGTTTTTGCCAGATGACCGGCACACTGCCTCCCTTGTTGGACTCCGTGGTGGGTGGAGGCACGCCAGGATGAAGTTTTTTACGCGTATTTATGGATCCAATGCTGCTGTGCCCGGGTACAGGCCTTGTATTACCCAATCCCAACATTGATCAGATTTCAACTAATACAAGATATTTATTACTTGCTCTTCCAAACAATGAAATGTCCAATAAATCTCCTTTTGCTGTTCACAAAGCCCTTATTGGAATAGGTGGTGAACCCAAGACCGTAAAACGTTTACGTTCCGGGGATTTACTAATTGAAACTCACTCCGCTATTCAAACAAAGTCGTTTCTTCTCGCCAAGACCTTTTTAAACTCTCCTTTACTTGTAACTCCGCATAAATCTCTTAACTCTTGCAGAGGTGTTATTTCAGAACCTGACTTGTTGACCACTTCTGAATCTGAAATCCTTGAAGGATTTTCAGATCAGGGTGTGATTCAAGCCAGAAGAATTACAATAAAAACGAATACTACAGTTTCTCCTACAAAGCATTTAATTTTAACATTTAATAGCCCGAATTTACCTACTTCAATTAAAGCTGGCTATCTTAATTGCAAAATTCGACCGTACATTCCGAACCCTCTGCGCTGTTTCAAGTGCCAGAGGTTCGGACACTCTCAAACTTCCTGTCGCGGTCAACTTACTTGCTCTAGATGTGCATCTGTTGGACATGCTTCCACAGATTGCAGTCTAGAGCCTAAATGTATTAACTGTTCACAACCCCACACTGCTGATTCCAAACTTTGCCCGAAGTGGAAAACCGAAAAAACAAATTCAGGAAATAAAAACTAATAAAAATATAACATATGTTGAAGCCCGAAAACTAATAGTGCCACAATTAGTCCAAACCTATGCCAAGGCTGCAAAACCCTCAATAGTAAACAATTCCACCCAAACCGATGAAAACATCACAAAAATAAAATGCCAGCCATTAAAGTTACTCCAACCGCTTTCATCCCTCCCTAAACAGAATAAGTTAATATCCACTCCTGTTATTTCCATGTCATCTTCATCAACCCAAGCAGAACTACTTCCTTCCACATCTTCCAAAGCAGCTGCAGTTTTACAGCCTGGACCACCTATTCCTATGTCAAATGACATACTTTCTAATAATATGTTGACCTCAATTGAATCTTCCTCAAACGTATCCACTTCCTTATCCAACGATATTCAACCCCCTTCTACATCCAGTACTGTACGGGATTCCAAACAACATTCAAAAACACGAATAAGGAAACGAAAAAAGGAATTACTAAAAAAATTAAATGAGGAAAAAATAGACATAAAGATGGCGCCGTACAGGCGTAAAAAACCAGCTCCAACAGACTACACGACGGATGAGGAAGATATTATCACATACGACGTTGAGGAAGATGAAATTGAACAGCATCCTAATCTTGTTGAAAAAGACGGTCGGCAATATTGGAAAGGTTCATTACTTTTAACACCGACCAGACTTCGAAAATAACTATTTCTCAATAATACCTTTTGAACTTGGTGGGGAAATATCCCACCAATATTGGTTTTTAAATTTACGATTGAATTTTAAGAAATTTTGGATTTTACCTTTTTTTTTTTACCTGTAACTTAGTTTATTTTTAATAATTTTATACTTTTAATGTTTTAACAAATGTCTGGCGCAGTATAGCCGAAATCGGCTCTTGCGCCAATAAATCCCACAATCACTCACTCACCCCTCAGGGGCTCACCTTTAGGTGAGTACGGGTTTCACGCTCCCGAGGTGCCCTAGTGATCTTTTCCTTCTCCCTAGGGGTTTACTGTCTTTGGTAAACACGGGCTTCACGAACCCGGGGAACCCTAGTGATCCTTCTCTATTTTCGGCCCTTTTTCTTGCCATTCCAATTTCCCTTTCCTTCTTTTCCACCTCAGGGGCTCACTTTCGGGTGAGTACGGGAGGCCACGTCCCCGAGGTACCCGAGTGACTTTTGAAAAGAAAGAAAAACCCAAAAAAATATTTGTTTAGTTAGTGTTTTAGTTACAGGTCAATATTTAACGTTATATTTAGTTCAGTTCGGGGTTGTTTTGTGGTTAATTTTAATTTGGATATTTTGAGTTTAATTATTTCTACTATTTTGATTTTGGTTTATTTCTTTGGGGTATTTGAAATAAATGAATTTTCCTTTTTGATTTCCGTAATGTTAAGACTGGTTTTTGAGTCTGACCCGCATGTTTGCCGTGTGCGGCGACCCGTACCGGGGGAAAGTGGAGTCTGGGGTTCCTGTTGCGTGCCCTTTGGCCCATGCTTCTCCGTAGACGGGAGGCAGGAGTGAGCCCGCTCCTGTCAATCGGCTAGTGATTAGTTCTGCGGATTCCAATACGGGTTCTTTTGGAATACCAAAGACGGTTGCGTTAGGGTTAGTATTGCAGTTAGGGGTGCCCTGGGTGAACTGGCGGATCACATCCCGAACCTGTAATACTATACTCCAGTACCACCTCTGAGGTAAGTGCCGTGCCTGACGCATGTCAGATGACCGGCGGGCTGCCTCCCCTTGTTGGATTCCATGGTGGGTGGAGGCGTACTGGAATGAACACAAAAACACACTCATGGAACCCATTAGGAAATCTCCTTCAGTGGAGCAACAAATTGAAATTACACATACATCTATTACACAGCAACAAGAATTTAGCGATTCTGCTAGATTCTTTGTTCTTAAAACTCCGAACACCTTTTCCACCGTATCACCTTTTCTAATCGAGAAGGCGATCACGAGTAGCATTGGGCCGGTCAAGACAATTCGCAAGATGCGCTCCGGGGACTTGTTCCTCGAAGTAGCATCGGCGAAACAGTCTTCCGCCCTCCGAACACTCCGTAAAATGGCCCATATTGACATAACTGTCGTTCCTCACAACACCCTCAACTATTCGCGAGGCGTCACCTCGGCAGCGGATTTGTTGAATGTGTCAACAGAGGAAATACAGGAGAATATGGTGGATCAGAAGGTCTGTGAAGTTCGGCGCATTACGATTCGGCGGGATGGCCAGGTGCTTAACACTAAGCACCTCATCCTGACCTTTTCGACCCCTCAGGGGCTCACCTTCTTTAGGTGAGTACGGGGTTCACGCTCCCGAGGTGCCCTAGTGATCTTTTCCTTCTCCCTAGGGGTTTACTGTCTTTGGTAAACACGGGCTTCACGAACCCGGGGAACCCTAGTGATCCTTCTCTATTTTCGGCCCTTTTTCTTGCCATTCCAATTTCCCTTTCCTTCTTTTCCACCTCAGGGGCTCACTTTCGGGTGAGTACGGGAGGCCACGTCCCCGAGGTACCCGAGTGACTTTTGAAAAGAAAGAAAAACCCAAAAAAATATTTGTTTAGTTAGTGTTTTAGTTACAGGTCAATATTTAACGTTATATTTAGTTCAGTTCGGGGTTGTTTTGTGGTTAATTTTAATTTGGATATTTTGAGTTTAATTATTTCTACTATTTTGATTTTGGTTTATTTCTTTGGGGTATTTGAAATAAATGAATTTTCCTTTTTGATTTCCGTAATGTTAAGACTGGTTTTTGAATCTGACCCGCATGTTTGCCGTGTGCGGCGACCCGTAACGGGGGAAAGTGGAGTCTGGGGTTCCTGTTGCGTGCCCTTTGGCCCATGCTTCTCCGTAGACGGGAGGCAGGAGTGAGCCCGCTCCTGTCAATCGGCTAGTGATTAGTTCTGCGGATTCCAATACGGGTTCTTTTGGAATACCAAAGACGGTTGCGTTAGGGTTAGTATTGCAGTTAGGGGTGCCCTGGGTGAACTGGCGGATCACATCCCGAACCTGTAATACTATACTCCAGTACCACCTCTGAGGTAAGTGCCGTGCCTGACGCATGTCAGATGACCGGCGGGCTGCCTCCCCTTGTTGGATTCCATGGTGGGTGGAGGCGTACTGGAATGAACACAAAAACACACTCATGGAACCCATTAGGAAATCTCCTTCAGTGGAGCAACAAATTGAAATTACACATACATCTATTACACAGCAACAAGAATTTAGCGATTCTGCTAGATTCTTTGTTCTTAAAACTCCGAACACCTTTTCCACCGTATCACCTTTTCTAATCGAGAAGGCGATCACGAGTAGCATTGGGCCGGTCAAGACAATTCGCAAGATGCGCTCCGGGGACTTGTTCCTCGAAGTAGCATCGGCGAAACAGTCTTCCGCCCTCAGAACACTCCGTAAAATGGCCCATATTGACATAACTGTCGTTCCTCACAACACCCTCAACTATTCGCGAGGCGTCACCTCGGCAGCGGATTTGTTGAATGTGTCAACAGAGGAAATACAGGAGAATATGGTGGATCAGAAGGTCTGTGAAGTTCGGCGCATTACGATTCGGCGGGATGGCCAGGTGCTTAACACTAAGCACCTCATCCTGACCTTTTCGACCCCTCAGGGGCTCACCTTCTTTAGGTGAGTACGGGGTTCACGCTCCCGAGGTGCCCTAGTGATCTTTTCCTTCTCCCTAGGGGTTTACTGTCTTTGGTAAACACGGGCTTCACGAACCCGGGGAACCCTAGTGATCCTTTTCTATTTTCGGCCCTTTTTCTTGCCATTCCAATTTCCCTTTCCTTCTTTTCCACCTCAGGGGCTCACTTTCGGGTGAGTACGGGAGGCCACGTCCCCGAGGTACCCGAGTGAATTTTGAAAAGAAAGAAAAACCCAAAAAAATATTTGTTTAGTTAGAGTTTAAGTTACAGGTCCATATTTAACGTTATATTTAGTTCAGTTAGGGGTTGTTTTGTGTGGTTAATTTTATTTTGGATATTTTGAGTTTAATTATTTCTACTCTTTTACTTTTGGTTTATTTCTTTGGGGTATTTGAAAAATAAAATTCTTTTGTTTTAAATTACTAAATGTTAAGACTGGTTTTTGAGGGGGGAGAAAACAAATTTTATTCAAAATTTGTTTTCTCCCCCCTATTTTTGCATGAGATCTTTTGAATTTCAATTCAAGATCTCCTTTGCTCGGGTCGTTTATTTTCGGATCGACCCAATCCATTTCCACGCCCACTTCTCTGCGAGCGAACGGCCTCGGCCAATCAGATCGCAGGAAAGTGGTGCGACTGTTCCTTCGGCCGACAGATTCACTCTGTCGCCGTTCCAGCAGAATTGTTCTGCCCATTTTTATTATATCTTTTAAATTTAATTTTAAGTAAAATCATTAATTTGGCCCTTAATTCTAAAATTCTGATGAGGAGGTACGTCCCGTTCCGGGACAGGCACTCCGTAAGTTACATGCCACTTGCCACTTGCTTGGAATTGAGGGGAGTACGGTCGCGTCATCTATACGCTCCGTACTTTTGATTCTCGTCGACATGACGTCGTCTACAGACTGGTCCGAAAGGACAGTTGTTACCGAGCAACAGCCACCTAACTCACCATCTCGGATCATAGCCGGAGATGACCACATTGCGGAATTCTCTGACTTGTTCAGAGAAGCGATCCAGGCAAGGAATGTTTACGCGGCATGGGCCCGTAAACTTACCAATGCAAGGCCGAATGATCCCAAGCTGCAGAGCTACCACCAGGAAGTGACGAAGGCAGGTGAGAGCGTCGAACTTCTTCTCGGCAAGCTAAACGTTCCTCTTTTTCGAATCCCTGCCTCCGAGAAAGAACTTGATAAGATCGTTCTCCGCGTTAAGAATAGGGTTAGCGACCCTCCCGCGGAGAAGAATGAAGAGGAGAAAAAGCCGGCAGCGGCTCCTCCTCCCCCCGCCTCACCCCGTTCCAAGGGTAGAAAGGCGAAACGGAGCGTCGATGCTGACGGCTTCGCTCCCAAAGTAACTTGTTCGAAAAGTTCGCTCTCCTCGCTCGACCCCCTCCCTCGCCAACCCCTTCTTCCGCGCCTATTTTGGACAGCGCTACTTTGGAAGAACAGGGCGAAGAGGGAATGGATACTACTATTGATGTACCGCAAAGTCAGGAAGAGGTGCCTGTCGCGACGAAAAAGCCGCGCATCCCGCCGTTCTTCGTCTCGCCCAAGGGTGATTGGAGGCAGTTGGTGGCGTTAGCCAAGCTGATCGCCCCCTCCTTCCAATCCCAAATGTCAGGAAGGTTCCTCAAGGTCACTGTGGCCGACGATGTCGACTACAGGGCCCTCAGCAAATGGCTGGAATCTTCCGGGGTCGAATTTAAAAGCTTCATGTTAAAGCTGGACCGACCCGTAAAAGTCGTAATTCGTGGCCTCCCCTCCAACACGGAGCCGGAGGATATCAAAACAGAAATTGAAGCGGAAGGCTTCAAGGTGCTTAAAATTTCTCAGATGAAAAACTATAGGACAAAGGCACCTATGCCCTTGTTCTATCTCCAAATCGAGAACGGCGCACATGCGCCAAAAATATACGATTTCACTGAGCTATTTGGTACCCGCATCGAAGTTAAACCCTTCGATCGCGGGAACAAAGTGAACCAGTGCTGGAGATGTCAGGGGTGGTTTCACTCCTCGGAGGTGTGCCACCTCCCTCCCCGCTGTGTTAAGTGTGCAGGACCCCACGCGGCCAAAGACTGCACCTTAGAATTCGAGGCGCCCATGAAGTGCGCGAACTGTTCGGGCGCTCATGCGGCCAATTGGAGTCGGTGCCCTAAGCACCCAAATAACAGTAAAAGAAAAATCAAAGTAAAAATAAAAACGGCCCTAAGCCAAATAATAATTCTAATAAAAAAAAATAATTCAAATAATAAGCAACCTGCGCAGGCACCTCGACCTGATATTTCTAAGTCGAGAAAAGTCTCGCCTAATCTGGACTACTCTAAAGTAGTCCAGAACAAAATTCCCAAGGAGCATGTTAGCCCCCCTTCTACCTCTAAATCATGCACATATATAATTCTTTTAATATAATTGTATTCATGTGTGTTTTTAACAGGGTTTTAATGTCTTAACAAACGTGTGGCGCAGTATAGCCAGGTTTGGCTCTTGCGCCATAAAACCCAACACTCACTCACTCACTCTACCTCTAAATCCGAATTACGACCGGCCCCTAGCAAAGATGCCAGCATAAATGCCGGCCTCTTAAAGGATTTGCTTAAAGTGATAGAGGAAGAACCCTCTATCGACAAGCAAACTTTTTGCAGGGCGTTTAAAAACTCCCTTTCTGCGCTCCGCTCGGCATCTGCGGACGTAGATAAAACTTACATAATTTTCGAAGCCTACTGCTGGCTTCGCTCCCTCCAGGCTTAACTTTCCCCGCCCACGTGAGTACTTCTTTGAAGATTGGATTTTGGAATGCAAGTTCCTTGCGTTCCAAAATCCATGAGGTTCGCGATTTCGTTTCAGAGCAAAACCTTGACATGTTTTTGGTCCAGGAAACCTGGCTTGAGCCGGGTATCGACCCCAGATCGCAAACTATCGTCTCACTAAAGACGATAGAATTGAATTTCCCCATACCGTAACGCGAGGCGGCACGGCCATTTATTGTAAAAATGAGATCGTGCACCACAGGGTTCCCCTTCCTAATTTACAGCAAAGGAACCTTTTCCTATTCCAACCTTGGAATACGCCACGGTTCCATTATATCAACCCTTTTGCCACTTACAGTAAATCCACTGTAGCGCCTGTCGTCTTTCAACGCGTCTTCGCCTACCACCGCAGTCAGTATAGTAGTTATTCGGCCATCTACACTGATGGTTCGAAACGTGCAGATTACGTTGGCTGTGGAGTCGTGATTGAAGATATTATGCACGGTTATAGGCTCGACACTTCTTGCAGCATTTTCACTGCCGAAGCTGTCGCCATTTACCGTGCACTTCAATTAATCGACTCCACTATGCCCCGTAAATACTGCATCTATACTGACAGCATGAGTGTACTCGAAGCGCTTGAAAACTACCACGATCGCTGCCATCCAGTGGTATGTACGATACTCGACATTACGAGTCGACTGTACAGCAAGGGTTTCGATATCGTGTTTTGCTGGCTGCCAAGTCACGTAGGAATCATAGGCAACGAGCAAGCGGACAGCGCGGCAAAGTCGGCGACGACGCACCTGCCGCTAGCTGTTCCGCTATCGGATATGAAGCGCGTCATCATGCATCATATTTTTAAGATCTGGCAGGAATCATGGAGTCAGCAGTTGGATAACAAACTGCACTCTGTGAAACCTGTCATAGGAGCATGGCCTGTGATGCCACTGCGAAGAACTGATGTCAAATTGACTCGTCTTCGCATTGGTCATACTCGCTTCACTCACAGGCATTTGTTATTTGGAGAACGCGCTCCTGAATGTCCTTCATGCCATGTCTCTTACACTGTTCATCACATTTTAATCGATTGTCCCGTTTTTAACCATCATCACATCACCTTTTTTCATAAATCTGTTTTAACCTTATCTGACTTGGTGGGGGAATCTCCCCACCAAAATCTATTTGCTTTTATGAAGAAAATTGGATTTTTATATTTCATTTGACTTTTTAAAATGTTTTATCTTTACCTTTATTTTTTATATATGTGCATGCAGGCATGCACATATATAATTATTTTTATATCATTGTATTTTTCTTGTGTATTTTTAACCTAGTTTTAATATTTTAACAAACGTGTGGCGCAGTATAGCCAATTTTGGCTCTTGCGCCATAAAAACCCAAATTCACTCACTCCTAATTTACAAGGAATGGACGCCACTGCGGTGCAAATTAAAATTAATAATTTCCCTCCCATTAATGTTGTTTCGGCCTACGTTCGAAGAAGAGCAGGCCATAGTTTCCCAGTAGAGGATTTTAAGAAAATTTTCAATTCTGGCAGTAATTGTATCATCGCTGGTGACTACAACGCAGCTCATGTGAGTTGGCACAATGCCAAGTCGACCCGTTTCGGGCAAGCGCTGCATAGGCTAATTCGCGACCTTCGGGGAGCGAAATTAGTCGCACCGCAGACTGCCACACACCTCCAATCGCGTCAGCGGTTCGGAAGTGTCATCGACTTGGCGGTGTTCAAACACATTCCTTTCAACCATAGTGTCAGAGTTATTAACGATCTCAGCTCTGATCACTACCCCGTAATTCTTGAAATTAATTTAATTACTTCAATTATTAAAAATCCAGAGCAACTTTCAACTAATTGGTTTAATTTTAAATTTGCTCTTAATAAGAAACCCCTCCCCACTGTTGAGCTCACCAGCAATGATAATATTGAGTTAGCTATTTCTGAACTCAATCAAAATTTCACTGAGGCTTTCGTTGAGGCCTCAAAACCAAAATTTAATAATGCTCCGAAAATCCTCTCCCCTGAGATTAAATTCAAAATTTATCAACGAAACAGGTTACGGAAATTTTGGCAAAGAACTAGGTGTCCTAGTATTTATTCTCAATTCTGTACCCTCAGTCGTGAGATAGCAAAGGATATCCAAGCATATTCCCGCGTACAGTGGGAAAAGCACATAGAGGCGTTATCGCCCGATGACAACACTCTTTGGAGGAAATCCTCTCTGTTACGTAAGCCTTTTCAATCCATTCCCCCCTTGAAAGGGGCTCTTGGCAGTATCGCGATAACCCCTATTGAAAAGGCGGAGGTTATCGCAGACAGTTTGCAAGTTCAATTCGAACCCAACCACGTCGCTGGTCGAGAACTTTTCGACCAACGCATACACGATGAAGTTACTAACTTCATCAATACCCCACACGTTCAAGAAATTGAACCGACCACTCCAACGGAAGTCTTATCTTACGTACAGAGACTCAAGCCAAAAATCCCCGGACTTGATCAGATTTCTAATCGTATGATTAAAAACCTCCCCCTTAAATTCCTTCTATTTATCACTCTGCTGATAAATCAACTTTTTAAAAATAATTATTTCCCAAATTCATGGAAAACTGCCGTGGTCATTCCTATCCTAAAGCCGGATAAAGATTCGGCTTTACCCTCTAACTACCGTCCAATCTCATTACTTTCTTGTTTGAGCAAAGTATACGAGTTCGTGCTTTTGCAACGTCTGAATCAACACTGCGCTGCTTTTAATTTTATTATTCCTCAGCAGTGCGGTTTTCGACCCAAGTGCTCGACAGTTCATCAACTGCTCAGAGTAACGGAGTTGATTCACAGTGGCTTTGCCAAGCACGAGGCCACGGGTATACTTTTTCTGGACATAGCCAAAGCCTTCGATAAAATTTGGCATGATGGCTTACTAATCAAGCTCATACGACTTGACTTTCCTCCCCCCCTGATCAAGTCCATTCATAGTTTCCTCTCCGATCGTTCTTTCCGAGTGAGAGTAGATAAAACGCTCTCCAACTTATATCGCAGTTTGCATTTCTCGATTTCAACTTATATCGCAGTTTCATATCATTCATAACGCACAATACCTAATAGATGAGGTTAAGAAGCTAGGCATGGAGAACCCATCCGCCCACGCTAATGAGATGTCATCCGCTGCCGCACACTGTGCGCAGATTAAAAACTTGGAAAAGCTGTCAAAAATCAAAGAGAGGAGAATTAGATACCTCCAAGATTTAGTCGAAATTGAAACGTTCGACAAGGATACGGTGGATGCTGACCAGTTAGCAGCCCTGATAAAGGAGAAAGCCACTACTGAGCTGGAGTACGCAACTAACATGGGTGAGTTGAAAGTTCTCTTTCCTTGCCCTGCTAAAAGCTGCAACCACTCAAAGGCGAACGGGATTAACCCGTTACGCAACAAACATAAAAGACCGGCAGAATCTCCAATTCTCCCGGCAACACTAGTCCTTGAGAAAAATCCCAAGGTTCAAAACTCAAAAAATAATAATAATAAGAATGAAAAAATTGCAAAAAACCCTGCGAAAAAGAAGAAGCAGGATCAAAAAACAGTGGTGGATCCTATCATCCCCACCAATAATTCATTCGCCAGTCTCGTTCTCGATGATGCTGCCGACCCCCAGGATGAAAGCCCAATGGTGGAAGATGTTTCGGAAACCGCGGGCAATGGAGAGGAAAATTTAGACGAGGACGTAACCGTCCCACCAAAAATCAAACCTATTATGCTTAAATACAAAGATAACTATAATATGGTACTCAAGGGCCTTAATAAGATGTACCCCAATTCATCTAATAAGTTGACGGGGAAATACATTAAAATAATGGCCTCCACGACTGACGAGCACAGGGAAATTACAACCCTGTTGAAGTCAAAAGGGGAAGAATTTTATGTTGTCCCCGCCCTCGCCGATAGACCACTCAAAGTGGTAATTAAGGGTCTCCCCAAATCAACAGCTACGGCGGAGATAAAGGCAGATTTACTGGAACAAGGAGTCCCAGTAATGAAGGTTTCGCAGCTCACGCAGCGAAAATCGAAATTCCCACTTCCCATCTTTTTAGTGGAAGTAAGGAAACACGTTGAAGGAGCAACTGACATATACGATGTTAGCAAGTGCTGCTATATGTCAATTGTACTTGATACGTTCAGGAAAAGGCCTGGAGCTACGCAGTGCTATAACTGCAATCTATTCAATCACAGCTCTGTGAATTGTTTCATTAAGCCCAGATGCCTGAAATGCTCGAAAGAGCATCGAACAGGGAGTGTCAATTAAAGAACGCCTGGATACCCCCATTGTATCAATTATGACGCTGACGGCCACACGGCAAACTGGCGTAGCTGCCCGGCCTTCCCAAAGATAAAAACCAAAAAAGGAGCTGCGACCGAAAATAGGAATAAGGTCGCCCAAAAAACCTTCACCTCAAAAGGCAAATGCAAACCTCTCGTACGCAAATGCCGCTTCCAACAGCCAACAGATGGCAGCACCTACCGAGAAAACGAGCCGGCGAAGAACAGCAGTTCTAAGTCCGTTTCGACTAAAGAAGAGGAAAACACCTCTCCCCAAGGATTTATTTCGGCAATGGCAGAATTTCGCAAATTTTTTTCAGGACTTTCCAGGCATCTTAGATGCAGGAAAGGCCTTTAAAAATGCGAAAACCAGTGAAGATCGCCTCGACATCTTTTTCGGGGTTTTGGCCTCTGAAGGCAAAAAGCTTAATACCCCATAATGATTTTTAGTCGCTTCGGACTTAGAATCGCTGCATGGAATGCGAACGGTGTTAGATCACGTATCATCGAACTACGTGATTTTATAAATAAGCACTCCCTCGATATCATCCTTATCCAAGAAACGCATTTGAGACCAGGAGTATCCATACGAGTACCCAACTACACGCTCTACAGAAATGACAGACAAACACAAAAACATTCCATCAGGAGGCACTGCAATTCTTGTCAAATCCTCTCTCAAATATCACCACATTCCAACCCCGACTCTCGGGGCGGCCGAAGCTACGATCGTAGTTCTCACCCCGCCGGGAGAAAACCCATTACTCATAGCTTCTATCTACATCCCACCCACCACCTCACCCTCCGCGTGCATCCACGACTTGGAGAAAATTTTCGCACTTGAGCATTCCTCCATTTTATGCGGAGATTACAACGCTCACCACAAACACTGGGGTTGTAATGACAACAACCCCAGGGGGCAACTGATTAAAAATTTAATAGATAACACGGACACTGATATCGTTGCTCCCAACACACCAACACGATTTGGCTATAACTCCGCCTCTACAATCGACTTCGCTCTGACGAGAAATTTATATTGGGTCGTCCACGTCACTTGACCATGGTTCAAAATATTGTCGCCAAAAGCCCTCGTGTAGCTAAACAGTGCGACGTTAATATTCGCCGGAGCTTAGCTCCGCCGGAGCTTAGCTCAGACCACAATCCAATCATTTTAAACTTCCAAACATCTATACAATTTAATTTTCCTACAAGAAACGTTTCCACTAACTGGGAACGATTTCGCTTTCATCTAGCCGACACACCCACTTTTCAACCAATCACAGCACACTCGGGAGAGGAAATAGACGAGCAGGTCTCCAATCTCACAAATCAAATTCTCACAGCTTACGACAATTCATCTAAGCAAATACACTCTAATAATAACTACTACATTGATAACGACTTAAGAACACTCTTTAAAACTAGAAACAGAGCAAGTAAAATTTATCAATACTCAAGAAATCCCGCTGACAAAACAACACTTAATAGAATTCAAAACAAGATCAAAAGAAAAATTCAAGCAGTCACTCAGAAACAATGGGAGGACAAACTCGCTTCTTTAGACACGGTCGATGGTTCCCTGTGGAGCACGACCAAAGGCTTTAAGAAGAAGAGATCCCCCATTTCAGCCCTTAAAGGCAACACCGGGACGCCTAACATATTCTTTTCTAGAGCACCAGCACGGGGTTCGTGCTTTTTCTCTGTGTGAGTAGGATGAGGGGGAAAAGCAAGAAACGACGAGTCATCGAACACTATCGGGAGGGTGGGGGGTGGGTTCTGGAAAAACGCAGGTAAACTGCGTCATGACGTAGCATTCTCCCGACTGGGATAGTTTTAATTAACAATTTTAAAATTCCGTAGCCGGAGGGGATCGCCTACACAGACGAGGAAAAGCTGAAGCATTTCTATAGATCTAGCGAACTCGCATTATAAAGCCAATTTCAGCTTAACAACATCTCAAACCCAACTCAAGACAAGAATCACATAAGGCTGGTTACTAGGTTCTTCAACAACGAAAATAACTTCGACGACTCACCTTCTATTACTAAACCCTCTGAAATAGTTCAAATAATTAACAATTTTAAAATTAAAAAAGCCCCCGGCCGAGAGGGCATTACTAACAAAATGTGCAAACATTTCAATAGATCGGTCGTCTTCCAAAAGCCCTTAACTAACATTATAAATAATATTCTAACAGTGGGATACTTCCCAAAAATGTGGAAAACAGCTTCGGTTATTCCGATCCTAAAACCTGGGAAAGACCCTACTCTCCCAGATAGTTTCCGCCCCATTTCATTACTACCTGTTCTCAGTAAAATCACTGAGAAAATTATTCAAAACGACTTTGTCAACATCTCAACGATAATGACATATCTAATTCCCCAACAACACGGCTTCCGAGCCGGACTCTCCACATCACACCAGCTTCTGCGGGTGGTGGAGTACGTTAAGACAGGATTTCGCGACCGGAAATCAACCGGAGCTGTTTTCCTAGATATTCAGAAGGCGTTTGATAGAGTATGGCATGTGGGGCTACTCTACAAATTAATCAAAATTAACACCCCTCCCCACTTAATTAAATTAATTTCTTCCTTCCTTACTAACAGATCCTTCGCGGTCAAAGTAAATAATATACATTCGACTAATAGGAAAATTAACGCTGGAACGCCCCAGGGCAGTTCCATCTCGCCAATACTATTTAATATATATGTAAATGACATCCCTAGAACCAGCCAATCCACGATTTGCATGTTTGCCGACGACACGGCGATCCTGGCACAAAGTAACGAATTACAACTCGTTACTCACTTCTTACACAAACATATAGCCAAACTAGAAGACTGGTTCTCTACTTGGAAAATTGCTTTAAATGTAGCAAAAACAGAGGCCGTCTTCTTCTCACACCACATTAAAAAAGAACCACCGAAATTATATTTACACAACACGCACGTACCCTGGTCCAAAAGCACCAAATACCTAGGGGTAATCCTAGATAAAAGACTCACTTTTAAACAACACATTATACAAATACGTAGAAATTTCAATATTTCCGTCGCTAAAGTTTTCCCCTTAATTGCACGAAAATCATGCTTATCTTTAAGAAATAAAATGCTTATTTATAAACTCGTTCTCAGACCAATTCTACAATATGCAAGTCCAATCTGGGGCCACGCAGCCTATTCTAACATCAAGATGCTGGAATCAGCTCAAAATAAAATTATTAAAATTATCACGGATTCTCCGTGGTATGTTAGGAATGAAGATATCAGATTCGCAATCAAACTTAAAACTTTAAAATGTTTCTTCAAAAAATAGCTACTAAATTTTTCAATAACATAGATAATCATAAAAAAGACCGAGCAATTGCTCGAATAGAAAAATATGTAATTAATCCTTCCTTTAACAGACCGCGCAATATTTTAATTTAATCGCTTAAATCATTAAAACTCTTCTGAAAAAAACTTAAAATTATACTAGACTTACTCTCGACCAATAGGAACAGAGCAAGCCGACCAATAGCGAAGCGAGCTCTGGGATCGCCTCGGCACCCAAACTCAATTCCTATTCCAGCCCTGAACCTCGTACGAGCAGGTCGCAAAATGGAACAGCTGGTCGAAGACCAAAGCGTAATAATGGAGGACAATGAGTCCTTCCCCCTCTACTCACTGATGACGAACGATGCTTGAACATTCATGTTAAAAATAACAATTCAACTCAGGAGAAAAATGAGCAACTAATAGTCAAAAATAGCTTTGCAGCTCTCAACACTGCAAACAACGACGCCGAGGACGTCACCCAGCCCCAACCTAAAATTAAACCTATTTTTATGAAAATCACCCCTGATTACAATCTTTTATTACAAGAAATCCATCGAACCCACCCTACGGCTAAAAATACCCACATGAAAGGGTACTTCAAAATTGAAGCGGAAACCGAGGATCACCATAGAGAAATTACCGCGTATCTTACCGGAAAAAGCGTAGGTTACTACGTCATAAACCCCCCCGAAAATAGACCTCTCAAGTTGGTCATCAAGGGTCTTCCCGAAGATGTTGAACCGGAGGATGTTAAAAAAGATCTAATTTCAAAAGGCATCAACGTAGAAAAAGTTGCGCAATTAAAGAAGTTCGCAACGAAAGCTAGACTCCCGCTCTTCTTAATAGAGATCACCCGTGACGATAATGTCAACGACATTTATCAAATACGGAGTGTTCTCTACATGCAGATCAAACTGGACCCCTTCCGTAAAAGTAACAGAGTAACCCAGTGTTACAATTGCAACAACTTTCACCATGCGAGCCAAAATTGCTTTATGAAAACGCGTTGCCTGAAATGTGGTGAAAACCACAGGACAGGTGAATGCAGTATTAAAGAAAAAAATTGAAAACCCACTGTGCATTAATTGCAATGCCAATGGCCACATGGCCTCTTCCACCGAATGTCCTCTCTTCCCTAAACCCAGAAAGGGTGAAGGGAAAACCGCCGCAGAAAACCGTAAACGAAACGAAACCAACAAAATTTCTCAAGTTATCCCCGGTTTAAGCTTCGCGCAAGTTTTAAACCCCAATAAAAGCCAACAGATGGCGACACGAGGGAATGCCTCCTCGGCGTCTAACCAGAACATTGAAACTAATCAAACCAATAATAATGATAAAAATAAAAATAGTAAAAAAGTAACAGTAAATAATAATCAAAATGGATCCAATGAGTTTGGTTTTCTCCAAGCTATTTTGGAAATGCAAACTATTTTTAATCTTTTCCCATCGCTCTTGAGCGAAATGGAAAAATCTTTTAACTGCACAAATCCAGCAGACAAACTCAACTGTCTGCTTAAAGGAGTTTGCTCCTCCCTCTCATCTCTAACTGTTCATGATGGATAAGTCTTTTTTCGGACTCTCAATTTTCTCCTGGAACGCGGACGGAGTGGGATCGCGTATTGTTGAGATACGCGATTTCATTGATAAGCACTCCCCTGATATTTTTCTCATACAAGAAACACATCTGAGACCAGAGCATTCTTTTAAAATTCCTAATTATACTTGTTACAGGAACGACAGGACCCACCCAGCCCCCGGCAGAGGTGGAACTGCGATCCTAATTAAAAATTTTATTTCCCACTATCATGTCCCCACCCCTCCCCTCCTTACAGGTGTCGAGGGAACTCTGATCACTATCACCCCCCATAGATTACGATCCTATTCTTGTGGGCTCGATTTACATCCCGCCTATCAATAATTATTTTAGAAACCTTGGTGCCGCCCTCGACACCATTTTTAACTTCAATAATAAACTATACTTGTGGGAGATTTTAATGCAAAGCACACCTCGTGGGGTTGCCACTGTAGCGACACCAGAGGTAATAGACTGTACAACTATATCGTTAATAATAGCATTGATGTTCTAGCACCCCTACCCCTACTAGATTTGGATTAAATTCCGCTTCTATTATTGATTATGCTCTTATCAAAAACCTTAACTGGCCATGTAATATCAGTTCTATCCCTGAGCTCAGCTCGGATCATAACCCGATTAAACTTCACTTTCCTCGAACTTCTAAATTTGAATTACCCCCTCCCCAATTAAATACAACTTGGAGCAAATTTACTCTTAATTTAGCGAAAACTGAAAATCTCTATCTTCACAAGGCCCGCTCCACCTCTGAAATCGAAAACGAAGTTAGAGAACTCACTAGTGAGATTCTCACAGCTCATGGAAATGCCTCTAAGCCAGTGACCCATTCGGAAGTCCCATTTGTGCAGGGTGAGCTAAAACACCTCTTCAAGGAGAGGAACCGAGCCAGAAAAATCTGGCAATTCACTAGACACCCACAAGATAAAAACTACTTTAAATAGACTACAAAACACCATTAAAAGAAAAGTTAATCTCTACAGACAACAAGTATGGGAGGAACACCTTACCTCTCTGGATACTGAGGACGGATCCCTTTGGGGAACCGCCAAAGCGTTCAGAAGGAAGGCCGCCCCGATCTCAGCCCTTAATGGCCCTACCGGTACTGCTCTCAGCGACACACACAAAACAGAACTTATAGCTCAGTCGCTAGAGAGTCAATTTCAATTAAATGACATTCAGAACCCACACAAAGACGAATACATTACAAACACTGTTGATGCATACTTCACTGCAAATACTAACAATACTGATCAAATACCTCCCGCTCTTCCTTCGGAAGTGATTTTCTACATTAAAAGATTAAAGTACGTAAATGTCCTGGGAGAGACGGAATTACTAACAAAATGCTCAAACACCTTCCACTCATTACTATTTTCAAAATTACTAACATAATTAACAACATGCTTAACCTCAGATACTTCCCGAGTGCCTGGAAGACTGCAGTGGTGGTCCCGATTCTCA
Source organism: Trichonephila clavipes (assembly GCA_019973935.1). NCBI lineage: Eukaryota > Metazoa > Arthropoda > Arachnida > Araneae > Nephilidae > Trichonephila > Trichonephila clavipes. The sequence goes on along the minus strand of BMAU01017817.1, from coordinate 23,025 downwards.
AACCTGGGAAAGATCCCACGTTAGCGGAATCCCACCGACCTATTTCCTTACTCCCTATCCTAAGCAAACTGGCGGAAAAAATCATTTCCACCAGACTAAACGACTTTCTTGAAACTAATAAGATCCTCATACCGGAGCAGCACGGGTTCCGCCCTCGTCTCTCCACTACTCATCAATTACTCAGAGTTGTCGAGTACATCAAAGAAGGAAATAATATGGGTCAGTGCACAGCTGCAGTTTTCCTAGACATTCAGAAAGCATTTGACAGAGTATGGCATACTGGCCTACTCTTCAAACTAATTAACTATAACATTCCTACTCCACTAATCTTACTTTTAAATTCCTACATCAGTAATAGAAGTTTCACTGTAAAAATTAATCGTACTTATTCTCAAACTAGATCCATCAGTGCCGGAGTTGCCCAAGGGTCAATTCTAGGTCCTGTTCTTTTCAATCTCTACGTAAACGATATACTAAAAAGTACTAAAACTATGCTCTGTATGTATGCAGATGACACAGCTATACTTAGTAGACATAAAAACCTCAATACTCTCGTTGAAAACATAAATGAACACCTCGCTCACCTTGAGATTTAGTTCTCCGTTTGGAAAATCGCTCTCAACAGCACAAAAACTGAGGCAGTATTCTTTTCGCAAAGAGTCCCACCCCCTGAAATTACCCTCCAAAACCAAAGGATCCCCTGGTCTCATCACACCAAATATCTTGGTGTATATCTTGATAAAACTCTCACTTTCTGACAACACATCACACAAATTAGAACTAAATTTAAAAATGTAACGCATAAATACTACTCCCTTATCTGTCGCAAGTCTAATTTAAGTAGACGTAATAAACTGCTTATCTACACTCTGATCTTAAAACCTCTCTTAACGTATGCTGCACCAGTCTGGGGTCATGCAGCAAGAACCAATATTAATTTACTTGAAAGCTCTCAAAATTTAATTATTCGACAGATTCTCGATGCCCATTGGTATATGAGAAATGTCGATCTTAGAAGAAACTTTAACATTCCTACTATTAGACAGACTATCCGTAAAATCTCCACTAACTTCTTTAATACAGTAGATGCGCATGACTGCCCATCTATTCAAGATATTCCAAATTATTACTCCCACTTTTCTGTTAGAAGACCAAGAGATGTCTTGGTCAACCCCGATTTTGATTAATTTCTCTAATTTTTCGTTTTATCTTATTTCTCTCTCAATCTTTTCGTTCTCTGCGATCCAACTCTGTTGAATCGTAGAAGCGCTCTGATTGGTTCGAATCGAAAATTAGATGAAGCGGCGACAGCGAAAAACAAAGCGCTTTTGCCCAGAATCCCGGAGGAGGATTCCCAGTTGTGACACGTTAGCGGCCGGTCGTGTTTAGCACGTCCGCATACGATTTCCTGTGTCACACTGTGCTATTGCCGGAGATTTCGCATATTTCCATACTAGCCCTTTTAGGGCCTAGGCGTCTTCACTATGAGTGACATCGACATGGATCTGCCATCGCCAGCACCCTCTTATAAAGCATACGAAGAGTTGCTTCTCTCTAGACCCTCCACTCCTCTAACACCGGAACCAATCTCGGCCTGCGGTAGACGCAGGGGCTGCAATGACCAGGCTTAAAAACCAGGAAACCATGATTGATGGATACCAAAAGTTCTTGGCTACCTTCAGCAAAGGAAAAGATGAGCACGGAGTTTACAAGCAATTACAAGAAAGCTTGAACGAGACCATTGAAGCAAGAGATTCACTGGTAAGTGAGCTCAGGACTATGCCCCATGCCTTGATCAGAAGTGCCCTGATCATACTAAAATTAATACTAAAAGTAACATTGAAATTAATAAACCCACTCAGAAAAAGGAAAAATGCTAGGAATAACGAGGACGACTTTGTCTTCCCGAGTAAAACTGCTAGACCGATCACCCCAACGCCAGTACGTCAACCCATCTCAGTACAAAATTCTTTCGTAGATCTTGTACAGGACCCCGACCTACCTACTGATAATACAGTAGAAATTCCCAAAATCCCACCCCACTGCCAGTTTACTTAAAAATTAACAATAACTACAGAAATCAACTAGATCAATTAAAAGAAAAAAATTCCCAGAAATAACCACTAAAACCTCAGGAAAATATCTTAAACTCAACCTTGAATCGCACGAGGAACAAAAAGAGATCTTGTTAATTTTATGGATCAAGATAAAAATTTCCAATTCTACGTTCTTCCCCTAAAGACAAGAAACCCATCAAAGTAGTCATTAAGGGACTACCAGGATGTACTAAACCAGACGAAATTATTTCAGACCTAGAACACCAAGGTTACAGTGATTGTAACTGTAACCAATTAATCTCAAAACGCACCAAACTCCCATTGCCATTTTTTCTTGTAACCTTACCCAGAAATAAAAAGAAAATTTAACGATTTTTGATCTAAAACATGTAGGACATATGCAAATAAAAATAGAAGGATACTCAGTAAAAGGAACCACCCAGTGCTTTAATTGTAATGATTTTTATCACACAGCTGCAAACTGCCACATGACCCCAAGATGCTTGAAATGCGGGAAAGACCATTTAACTAGAGATTGCGAAATCAAAGAACGTCAGGATAACCCATATTGCATTAATTGTGAAACCTACGGGCATACTGCCTGCTATACAAAATGTCCTAAGTTCCCAAAACCCAGACAAGGAAATCCCTAGTTAATAGAAATAAAAAATATTCACCAGCAACAACGTTGTAGAAGGAATTTCCTTCGCCAATATGGTTACTGGAAAAACTAAAAACACCGACCCCCAACCCGCTAATACTAATAGATCTAAACCGGAAAGACAAAGTCATCCTAACTCCCCTCCTTCAGATGAAAATAATTCATCTGATTTCCAAGACATAATTTCATTATTCAAAATAGTTTCTAATATTTTTAAACAATTCCCTAAATTGAAACAAATTATTCCAGATCTCAAAAAAACCAATGATTTCAAAAAACAAGCATGTATGCTATTAGAAGCACTCTGGGAGTAAATTTTTAATTTATTCTCAGCTTGTCTCTGATAAATTACATGTTTTATTTCCATGACTTAACTTTTTCTTTCTTACGGGCACTGTAACTTCAATATTTAAATTTAATTGCAATATTTTATTAATTTTCCAAAGTCCTGAGCTTACAAACCAACTGGAGTTCGCCTCCTTCACAGCAGACGGCCTGCGCCATCACGCCATTGGTCCCTCCTCCTAGTGGCCACACCTCCTCTCCACCCAAACCATGCTAACAACGCCAATCACATGTTAGCCCAGATCAGGGACGGAGGAATCTGACAAGATTCCAGTTCCCTTATGAATCATAAGAGTCATAAGAGTCATAAGAATCCCGGAGAGAGGGTGGAAAAGAACAAACGTTATCAGAGCAATGCCCCGGAGGGGTCAAAAGTCGAAAGAGGAACGCAACGGAACGAAAAACAAGTGACGTCACGAAGCGATGACTGAGAGAGCGCAGGAAGGAATGTGGCCCGAGGGCAACGAACTGTACATGTACACTGAAGAACCAAAAGGCGAAAACGACGATTCGCTTTTCAATTGAACCCAAGTTTCGAAAGAAAAAATGCAAAGGCGTTTGAATGTAGTGAGGTGTTTGAATTAAGTATAACTGTTGTGTTTACGGCGGTTTTAAAGGCAAAAGCCACTTTGTCGTTTTGTATGCAAAATTTAATTTATTGTGAGGAGAAGTGAAGAGTGTTTGTGCTCTAATAATTGGGTTTTCGTGATTTTGAATAGTAGTAAAAATATTCCTAGAGACTCTAGTGATGTAGTTATCAATCGGCTCCATATGTAGGTCGTGATGTATTACGTCATTCCTAACGTACCAAGGTGCGTTAGTGATGATGCGTAATATTTTATTCTGAATGACTTGAATGCGTTTAATGTGGGTCGGTGCTGCGGCAGCCCAAATTGAACTGCCATACGTTAGAATTGGGCGCAAAGTTTGCTTGTATAAGATTACTTTATTTTCTAGGGATAGTGGTGAGCTCCTCCCAATAAGAGAGATAGCTAACGCAATCCTACCCCAGAATTTATCTGAAAGATAGTCAATATGTTTTTTGTATGTTAGACGACTATCGAGATGTAAGCCCAAGTAACGTACAACAGGGACCCATTGAATGTTGTTTTCGAAAAGTGTCAAATCAGATGGGGGGTCGATGACTCCCCATTTTCTGAATACTATGGCTTGTGATTTTTCGACATTTATTGCTATTCTCCAGTCTGTTAACCATTCCTCGAGTGTGTCTAGATATTTTTGCATTGTTTTAATGGTGTATTTGAGTTGGACACCCTGAGTGAGCGCCGCAGAATCGTCTGCAAATAAACAAGTACTGACGGTGGAGTGATTTGGAAAATCGTGTGTGAATATGTTGTATAAGTACGGGGATAGTACCGAACCCTGCGGCTTTGCTCGGGTCGTTTATTTTCGGATCGACCCAATTCCATATCCACGCCCACTTCTCTGCGAGCGAACGGCCTCGGCCAATCAGATCGCAGGAAAGTGGTGCGACTGTTTCTTCGGCCGACAGATTCACTCTGTTGCCGTTCCAGCAGAATTGTTCTGCCCATTTTTATTATATCTTTTAAATTTAATTTTAAGTAAAATCACTAATTCGGCCCTTAATTCTAAAATTCTGATGAAGAGGTACGTCCCGTTCCGGGACAGGCACTCCGTAAGTTACATGCCACTTGCCACTTGCCGACGAAGAAAAGAAAACGGGAATATAATCCAAAAACGCCAATGCATATCTGTCCCAATAGCAATGCAAGACTTTGTATTACACCATTCTTCAAACTGTGTGTACATCTTTATATATAAAAATCTTCTATGCGTGTGTATGTCACTAAACTCATCCTAAACGGCTGGACCGATTTCGATGAAATTTTTGGTTGATTTGTCGAATCGGGCACTTATCACGCCAAGCGTTTTCTTGCTAAATCGAAAAATGCGCCAAATCTGGTAACCCTTCTAAATTCGTTTTCCAGTGGAGAAGTCGCTTTTTTTGGCGAAATTGAGCGCATGCGCAGTAGATTTATTTAATTTTAACAGTTTTAACGATATCGCGGCAAGTTAGCGCATTCGTAATTCGTGTTTTTTTTTTTCATTATTTTAACAGTTTAATTCTTCAACGGTCTTTCTCGCGCATGAGCAGAAAGCTTTTTTTTCTTTAAAAAAATCCGTTACACAGGAAACGGTTATTTCTTTTGCTCCGGTTGGGTCAGCTGTTCAGCTTCGTTTTGGGAATTACTTTTTGCAGGTAATATTTTTATTTCTTTCTCCACATAAATTTCAAAAGATTGCCATTATGTCTAGCGATGCTGTTAGGATTAATTTGAATGAATGCATGAAAAATTACGATTACTATTGTTAAAGGTTTTCTTGCCATGTTGCCTGTGCTTGGAAAGAAAACTGTTTTAGAATGCTGCATGAAAGAAGGTTTGATTGGATCATCGTATGTATGTCCAAAATGTGGAAAACGTATGGAATATAGAGAAAGAACGGGTAAGAAAGTGAATGATGGTTTTTGAATGGTGCTGCAAAATTCAGTCCAGTGTGAAAGAGGATACCCATCATGTGTTTAAAAGTGTAAATAAAGGGTTTTGGTTTGAATTGAGTAATATGGATTCGTGCACCGTTTTGTTAGTGATGCAAAAATAAAAATGTTTTGGAAGGTGCTCCAGAAAAATGCAGTAGCACACTGGTATAATTTCAGTAGGCAACTCATCGTCATCATAAATGTCGGGAAAAGCAGCATTTTTAAAGGTAAGTGAAATTATTTCCACTTTTAAATGCCTGATTTTTGCAGTGATTTTCAGTTTCTAAACTTTAAAATGCTATTTTTTAATGATTTTCCTTAGGTCATCTTGAATTTCGTGCTCCGGCGTTGCGTGTTGTGGTAGGGTTGCAACTCCGAAACACAACACGCCAAATTGGCAATTTTTCAAAATTTGGCGGAGAAGTGCCGGATTCGACAAATTCATCAAATTTTTGTGGTGGGTTCAAGTAATGGGTGGTATCGGACTGTGGCTCTGCTTTGTCACAGGTCGAGAATGGTTTAGATTAACAATTCGGTCCGATATCGCAATTAGTTAAAAAGATATTCATTAAAAACATTCAAAAATACAACTCAACATTCACCTGCATTGTTGTAACAACGCTCTATTGTTATCAAATAAAATTTTCTTTCAATTGAATGCTTTAACACGTGAGAAAAAAACCTTTTCTCAAATTTTGACATAAGTCGCCAAGAAAATCACTAAGTCGCCAACGTGACTGTATTTGTAATTTTTTAAATAATTAGTTTTAATCAAATTTAATTTTTATTAATTATAATTAAATTATTGGATTGTCATCCAAAATAATTATGTACATTACATTTCAGCTCAATTGAGCGCTTTAAAATGTATTTTATTAACGATTAAAAATTCCCCAAGATAAATTTAAATAAACACCTTTTCTCTGCTGATACATTCCCATTAATCTATATATATATATATTCCCGTAATCCTCTCTATATATAGGAGAAAAATGCGACTGACTCACTGACTGACTAATCACGATATCTTTATAACTATTAAACCTTAGATTAGTAATTTGTGCGTGTGGTAACTTCCCTTCAACGGCTAGACATCAGCTAAGAACAGTTTTGTCAAAGATCGAACCCCAGATTTACGGGGGTTTAAATGTTTATAATAATTTTTCCATTATTAAACTATTAGATGTACTGTCTTAAAACTTGGTACACAGATTTCTTTCATAAAAGACATTCCCTTTTGACATAATGATTTTTACGAAAATCGACCTCCAAGTCCTTAAGGCGCTAAGGGGCGGTATGCATAATTATTTCCATTTTTAAACTATTAGACGTACAGTCTTGAAATTTGGTAAGAGGATTCCTTTCATAGAGTAGAGATCACGCTAAAAATGGGTTTTGTCAAAATCGACCCCAAGTGGCGTTGTAGAGAATTAAGGGGCTTTATAGAGAATGAACTCCATTTTTTAAACTATTAGACGCAAAATCTCGAAATTGAGTATATAAGCAGATTCCATTCTTTGAGTAGATATCCGCTATAAAATGGGTTTTTACGAAAATCGCATCCTAAGTGGCGTTGCGGGGGCTCAGGGGCGTTATAGATAATTACTTCCATTTCTAAACTGTTAGACGTACAGTCTTGAAATTTGATAAGCGGATTCCTTTCACAGAGTACAAATCCGCTACAAAATGGGTTTTGTAAAAATCGATCCCAGGAGCATTGTGGAGAATTAAAGGGCGTTGTAGGCAATTAACTCCTTTTTTAAACTATTAGACGTAAATCTAGAAACTGAGTAAGCAGATTCCATTCATTCAGTAGAGATTTGCTATAAGATGGGTTTTGTGAAAATCGTTTCCTAAGTGGCATTGTGGGGGAATAAGGGGCGTTATAGATAATTATTTCCATTTTTAAACTATTATTCGTACAGTCTTAAAATTTGGTAAGCGAATTCCTTTCATGGCATAGAGATCCGCTACAAAATAGTTTTGGGGAAAATTGATCCCCAAGGGTGACTGAGGGGATTAAGGGGCATAATAGTTCAATATTTCTGCTTTTCAACTAATAGACCAACCTGCTTGAAAATTAGAAGGTATGTTCCGCGCGTTCATGGAATAGAGTTCCTCTTACAAAGAGTTTTGCGAAAACGGACCCCCAAAGGAGTGGGTTTGCGACGGATTAAGTCGTGTTATAGAAAAATTCCTGTTTTTGAATTTAACCCATTTACTTGAAATTTGTTGAGCACGTTTGGTTATATATATATATATATAGTTGAATAGAGTTCCGCTAAGAATGGATTTTACGGAAATCAACTCCAGTGGGGGGAGCGGGGAGAGTTATTGGGGCGTATTGATAGACAAAATTCACGTTTTCGAACTGCTAAGACTACAATAATAAAATTTCGTTTGAAAGCTTCTTTTGATGAATTGGAATCTGCTAAGAATGCTCTCAACGAGGTATTGATGATAAAAATTCCGTTTTTGCTCTGTTAGATTTAGACTGGAAATTTAGCACGCATGTTTATTTTATGGAGTAGAGATCCACTGAAAGTTGCTTTGGTGGAAATCCACTTGATTATTAGGTTAAGTGAGCGCAAAAAATCTTTCTACTTCAATTTTAGATATAAATAGAAATTAGATATTTTAATTTATGTTCTTTTTATATCAAGAGGCGAGAGTTACAGCTATAAATTTATTTTTCAATACCATCGAATTCTTAATACTAGATATCAATAATTCATATATATGTAAACAGTATACATTTATACAACATCGTTAAATACCCATTGAAGCGGGTGGGTAACGGCTAGTATATATATATATATATATATATATATATATATATATATATATAAAAGAAATATGTATTATATATCAAAAATAAGAAATAATAGATAAAGAAAATAACAAGAAATAGCATAATAAAAATATAAAACCTGAACATGAAGAACAAAATTATAGAGAAATAAAAAAAAAGAAACTGCAAAAAAGAAGAACCTAGCGAGTCAGAAAGCAATTTCGGACTTAGGACCGAATAAGTGGGGTTAAACTAGTTTGAAGGCGCCAACCTTCCCCCTTTGCAACTCGGTAGGAAAACCAAATAAAATAAAATAAACAAAACTTCAGAGTTTGGATAACTCAGAGAGTATGAAAAAACCACTCAATACTATTATGTAACAAACTCTCTTAAACTCTTAATGCAGAAAAATCACAAAATAATTACGTAAGAAAAGTAGAAAAATGCTAAAACAATTACATAAGAAAAGTATCTTTCAAGAAATAATTTAACAAAATTTCTTTACTCACAGAGCTTTTACGAGGGAAATCAAGCGTCTTGACATTAATGAAAATCGATTATTCACCAAGTTAAAAAATTCGAAAATACATAAACAAATCTTTTGAGCGGACTTTTAAACCAGCCAGCATAGACAGGTATAAAAAAGACGACAATCAAATACGGTAGAATTTGAATTGGTTGATTGTCAAAAATGTAAATTTGCAAGGCTCTAATTTGGATGGTTGTCAACAATATGTAAGATGTTCAAGATGTGTGTGGAAAAAATGTAAACTGTGATATGAGTGTTATGATATAATCTTCACAGCAAGACCACTAACATGCTGACTTTGAAATCCTATTGTTGTGTGGTGGTTTTGGAATTCGAAGTAGCAAGACGGTTAATGTATATATGATTAATATATAAGTTCTTAAGAAATTAAAAGGGTATTCATGATCTAAACAACATTGAAAAAATTGTTTTATATTATTGTATTTATCTATTTTGTGGGTAGTTAAGTTATCATTTCTAAATAAAAAATTCAAAATGATATTTCTGTAAATTGATATATGCAAATTACTATTCCATACGGGAATTTTAATTATATGGAACTTAAACGAATCTCTTTTGTCAAAAATGTTACTGACTACATTATTGTTAATAAGATGCAAGTCTAAATCCAAGAATTCCACCATATTAGAGTTGAAGTTAGTTTTAAGGAGCTTGAGATAATCAGGGTAGAACGTAATATTTGGTTTGTATTCACTATTTTTACCAAAAATTATTATATCATCTATATAACGATAAATTAAGTAAGAATCATTTACAACATGATCTATTTCAAAAAAATGTAAATATAGGTTCGCTAAACAATTACTAGCTGGTCCACCCTGAGGTAATCCTTTGATCTGTTTATAAAGATTCTGATCAAAAATGCACTGAAATTTTCTTTTAATACGAGGTTAACAAGAATATCAAATTTTCTTTTTTCATTGAAGTATATAATTCATATTTATCATAAATTAACTGTAGAACCTTAATCATATCGTCAATATCTATAGAATTAAAAAGGTCCTCGAAATCAAAGCCATGCATGGAAAAAATTAACATATCCTTAGTAAATCTAGCAATCTCTAAGCTATTTTTAAATATTGCCGTGTTTTGTAAATTATCAGTTAGAGTTTGAAGAAGAGATTGTAAGATCTTCCCAGACCTCGTGATATATGTATTGTATCCATTAGTGATACTACGGAATTTTATAGGGCTTTTATGATCTTTTGGTGTTAAAAAAATACTTGGATATTTAATATTATTTAGATGAATATTCAGTCTTTTGTTCAAAGCTAAAAGACGATTATCATCTTCTCTATTAATGTGAATTGATTTTTGAAAGGAATTATTATTTAAAATGTGGTTACACACATAATAATTTACTGTAAAAGTATTTACAAATTATGGCATAATTAGCAGAGACCTTATCAACATATGTGATCACGAAGTCATTTTGGATATTTTTTATTGATGATTTAAGATCTTTATACATAATTTCATTTTCAACAGTGAAATCTAATTCCCGAATTTCTGTTGTTACATAAGATCTAAATTGATTGAATGCCTCAATCGGCATTCCGTATTTAATTGCAATTTTAAGGTAGAATTTATCTAAATCTTTTATGATTTGTTTCATAACGTTAGATTTATTTTTTGTGATCATCAGTCTAAAACCGGTACCTTTTTTCCATAAAATTTCTTAACAAATCATCTTTCACGATGCTAAGGTCTCCTGTGACAACGTGCTGATGATAATCATCAATATAGTCTCGATATAGATTGATTGCATTTGCATGATTCTGAACTTAGGAGCTCCGAGATTTGATTATAATTAAATATAAATCTACCAAGTATCTTGTTGTATTTGAAAGCCTTTTTAATAATAATATTTTTAATAGGAAAAAAGGATTGATATTTTTGAAATATACTTGAAAAATTAATTTTGTTAAAGGATTTATTCATAAATATAATAATGTACAATATTCTGTAGAGTAATTTTCACTTGCATCTAATTTAATATTCATTTTTTGTACTAAATACATATTAAGGTCTCGAATCATATGCATACCATGAGAATCTTGAAATTTATATATCTGCTTAAAATATCTGTCATAATTTTAATTTCAGTTTTATTCATGCCAAACATAAATGATTTAATTAAGCCTGTGTTGTAGTTATCATCAAATTTAACAGCTAATTCTAACATAGAATTCTTGAGGGTTGACATGTCTCTAGTAACTCTTTTTCTACGTTTAGCTCTTGAAATTCTCGCTAAACGAATATTATTACTATTATCAATAGATTTATCAAAATTCAGAATAAATCCTATCCTTTTTCAGAATAAATTCCAAAATCCTTTTAAAAAAGAGGCATGCACATAAAATTTTTTTGCAAGCATTGCAAAAATTCTTTTAAGATATATATGAAACATACTTTATACAATGTAGAGTGTACTTAAAAAAGAAAACATTTAAGAATTTTCGTGTTCCAGAATTTTGAAATACAAATGGGATGAAAACTTTAAAAAATTTAAAATTAAAATAAAACTCTTAATTTTCTTATTCTATTGAGTATTATGCTTTGATGTGTGCAATAAAAAATGTGACTTTTTTAAAAACATTTTGGGTACAAAAAAATTGGCCAGTTTGTGGTTTAAAAAAATTTTATACTGAGTTTCAAATTTGTTAGAACTGGTTCATGAATAAAAATAACTCAGATGGTTACAGATGGTTACATTTTATAAGGAACTGGGATACGTCAATCCCTCAGTCCTCTATCTTGTTTTAGAATCGGCTTGGTTTTGCTCCTTGGCTGGTGATGGTGGGTGTTGAAATCAGTGGCATGAACCAATGGGATAGCAGGCGCATGACTTCTCAGGAGTGGCTTTGATTGGATGATGGGAGTGAGCTTCGAAAATCGTACTTGGGAAAATTTTTAAAGAGTAGCTATTGATGTTAAAGTTTAACAATTGATGGTAAAATATTCAAGGAAGTAAAATGAAAATATAATAAATTTTGTAGAAAGAGAAATTACGGAAAAAGGAGTTTAAAATTTATCTAACATAGCTTCGAAAAGAAGTAAAGCCTTAGCTTTATCATCTTCGGAGTTTTTTAATTTGGGAAGTAATTGTAAAATTTCAGGTGATCTGTTTATGATGTTAGAAATCATGCTGACCAGTTCAATCAATCACTTGAGCTAGGTCTGAATTTTCATTTTCTATGGCTTGGATTCCATGGGAAACTTTATTATTTGAATTTTCATTAGTTTTTTCAGTTAACTTGTGGACTGGTGGGGGGTGGAGGGGGTGCGGTTCCACTAACAATGTTAGCGAAAGAGACACATTCCCTACGAACGTTGCTTTCGAAAGTTTTATTCGCGGTAAGGGGTGTGGCCTTTTTTGGCTTAGGGAACTTGGGGCATTTGGTGTAGCAGGTCGAATGACCATATTCTTGGCACTTTATGCAGAAGGGGTTTTCCTGTCGCTCCTTTATGGGCATTGACGGGTGTGTTGTTCTTTTCCACACTTTAGACATCTTGGCTTGAGGTGGCAGTTTTCGGCCGTGTGAAAGAAATTGTTGCAGTTAAAACATTGGGTAATTCCTCTAATGAGGTAACCTTCAATTTTTACTTGCATGTAGCCGACAGTTTTGAGATCGAAGATTTTTTTATTATTGGCGTGGCGGGGGAGGGTGACTTGGAAAAATGGGAGAGTGGTCTTAGTTTTCTTAGAAATTAATTGAGAGACATTTTCAATTGTGAATCCTTCTTCTTCTAGGTCGGATTGTATCTCGTGAGTTTTGGTAAAAATGGGCAGTCCTTTAATGACTATTTTGATTGGTTTTATTGGCTTTGGTTTAAGTGAGAAAAATTCAAAATCTTTGTTTTTTTTCAAGAAAATTTGTAAGAGCGTGATACTCTTCAATGTCATTAGTGATTAATTAAATAAATTCTCCTGACGATTTGTTAGTGATATCTGAGAATTTTTGATAAATGGATTTAAGTTGGACTCTGATATTTTCTTAATTTTAAGTTGAATTGGGGGAAGGGGCTTGGGTTTTGGGGGTGCTGTTTCATTATTTTCTTCCGGAGCAACTTGATCCTTATCATTTTCAGATTCAAGATCTGAGAAACTATTATTTACAGTGATTGGCTCACTAGGTAAAGGAGAGACAGGTCTAGCTGTTTTCTTGGGAAAGACAGTCTTCCACAGAATCTTTTTTATTAATTTTACGTTTTTTATTTTTCTTTTTATTTTTAGCATTATTTGCATATTGTGGGTGCTTCAGAATAATTTTTAAAATGTGATTAGAATCACTATCTTTATGCTTTTCAGTCGGTATTGTGGGGGGGAAATAACAATAACTCAAACGACAATTCTTAAAATAATCAGCTGCAATTTTAAACAAAGTGCATCATTTTATCTATTATTACTGAAATTGTATTCAAAATACCTGGTCCACAATACTTCAACGACATGTGTTTTGTGATGATAGGAGTGAGAAGTTCGAATATGTTTTGGCCATCTTGAGAAGCTTCCAACATTTCAACGCCATTTTCTGTCCATTGCAATACCAATTCATTATCTGGTAGGGAATCTGAAAAATGAATAATTAAAACTTTCAAATATGTATTACTTGATTCGATTAAGTCAATTTAAGTGTCTTTGGAGATATGTTAGTTTTCATAGCCTTCTGTTCCAAGTGTCAATTCAATTGCTGATTAAGTTTGTTTTATTATTTTATTTCGGTATTTAGAATCAAAAATGCTTTATCAAGAAGTATGCATTTATAAAAATAAAACATATGAACAAAGAAAAGTTGTTTGATTCAAACTGAAATGAACAGCGCGTCACATACAAAATGATTTGTACTCTAAATGGTCAGAAGTGATATTTAAAAAGTCAGAATGGGATATTTATTTCGATGGAAATGGACATAGGAAAATGTTTCCACATTTAGGTTGCATTTACTAAGTGATGAAAGCCTGACTGTGAGTAATAGAGATATTTTTACTATTGTTTATGTACTTATTTTACATTATTCTGATTTTTGCTGAGAAATCCTTCACCGTCTAAAGTTTTAGAGTACAGAAACATTTTTGAGGATAATTTTATGAATTTTATGAAAAATTAAATATATTTTTCGCTAAGTAAATTCAAAATGAAAGGACGTCTATTCAAAACGTTTTTTGGACATCTTTATCACAAAAAATACTATAAAAAAATTTTTATATCCTCAATCTTCGGGAGAATTAACTGCGACAAAATTAAGACTTTTAACATTAGGAGGATTAAAACTGTGCACATTATTATGATCTAAACATATCAGTCGTCTGAAAGGAGAACTCGTATGCAAAACTGTTACTCATGTAGCATCACCCAGAGAGCACGTATAGCTTCAGGAAATCTACGGGCGTGAATAACGTTGCCTCATCTGGTTAACTATAAGTCCGTCTCATCAATGATCAATTAAATCAAGGGTACTCAACCTTTTTTACAGCCAGGCTGCAAAGATATGATAGGTATTTCACGCGGGCCGCATACACATGACAGTTGTTTCATACGAGCTGCAACATGCGGATAATCGAAGAAACACGCCATAAGACCAAACAAAATTGATCAAAATATTATAAAACTCATTTTTAGTTTTTATTTTTATACTATATTAAATTTCCTATCAAACACACATACAAAAATATTTATTTTTATAACTTTCCTTTTATCTATGACCAAGCCTTTTGCTTACAATCTACTATTAAAAAAACAAATTGATTGCAAAATTGATGTATTTAATTCCTTGATGAATAGAATTTAAGGGCTAAATTTTTAGTACATTACTCTCCTATAATTGAATTTCTTAGTTCAATTGGCCCTTATCGGGCCACTCAGAAAAGACAGGCGGCCCGCGGGCCGAAGGTTGAGTATCACTGAATTAAATACTTAAGATAACGCATGTCATTATTATGAGAAAGAGCGAAAGAAAAATCGGGGAGAAATAATAATTATCCCTGATATTTCCTTATCCCGATTATTCCTTAATATCCCCAATTGCTTAAGAAACAGTGCTGTAGCTGTCTTTCGTCTGGCGACTGATTACCGACAGAGACATCTTTGCCGACTCAAATTAGTGAATGGATACTCCTACCTGCCCCTTTAGCCGCTGTGGTGCGGCGATGACCGCTGATTATCTCCCGACTGTTTAGCTCTCACGCGAACTGCTTCTATTTCCCTTACCGGGAGGCTAGAGATTCTTTCAATAATATTTCTTTATTTTACGTGTTTCTCATGTGCTAATGCTTTATTCAGTTCCTGTGTTCTACGTTATTTTTTATATTTCTGTTTCTGTGTTCGACGTATTTTGTGCTTTAAATTTTTTTTCTCTGTATTTTTGTATTCTTTTGATCTCTGTGCCGCGTAGGGTAAATGTCTGTATCATCCTCCGCAATGGAAATAAAAAAGACATGTCAGTCGTTACTAGTTCAAATATTATATAAGGGACACTCAAGTTAAACATGGACTTGTGTTTTCTGAACCACAGATGTTTTGCAAGAAAATAAACTCTACAGCATTTGAGAAGTGTTGTAAAAGGGCTCCGAGAGAGAGCCTATAGATAATAACTCTTATTGTTCACGCAAGGGTGAAAAACTCTTCTATATTTTCCTTGATGAAAGACGTTAAGCTGATGATGCAAACCTTTTTTTTACAGCATCATACACCACTAGATCGCAGATGAAGCGCTAATCCCTCAAAGCCTTCTTTAATGCATTAACATGTCATAATTGTTTATATAATCTCAATGTACTCAAACACAAACTTTTCCATACTATCTAGTTCTCCGTACAAGACAGAGCGTTTCACTATTGGAAAGTTGAAAACAAAAGATAATTTAAAAACTTAATTAATTAATTGAAAGCAAACAAACAAAATACATTCTGACTTAATAAAAATAAAATACCCATATACAAATATATAATACACTTATAAATGTATCAGTACTGCATATTGTATTTTATAATTAATTTAATAATATTAAGTTAAGAACAAGTTTGAGATAATTACCAGTGACCACATGGGCTTGTATTAATATTTATCCTGATAATTTGCACGGCTTATAATTAATCCCTTAACTAAAGATTAAAAGTAACACGATTCACTCCCCAATTCCACCGTTTTCCACGTAGATGCCCCTATGTGATGTTTCTTTGGAGGAGGGGAGAAAAGGAATAAATAAGCAAGTACTCTAAAATAAGTAAATCTTTGCAAACACTGTCAAGGCCCTTTTATTGCATTTCAAAGCCTTCGGAATAATTTTATGGATAACAGTGCACAAAAAAGATCGTACTTCGGAAAGACGTATACATACGTCCAGAAACTTAATGCTTTGGCTGAGTGGGAGACGATTATATACACCGGTGGCACTTAAGAGGTTAAAGTCATGTTGTAGCTTTAGCGTCAAAGTATAATGTGATTGAATTCAATACATTTTTATTGTATAGAGTGGAGTCCGATGAAAATTATTATTGAATATTGGATATACAGAAGCACTGGTATAAGATCACGCGTATGGATACCAACTAAGTATTTTTTTTTATTTTATTTACTCACACCAATTTTTATAATGATGCAGCAAAGGGCTAAGAGATAAGCTGAACCCATGTAACCACCCAGTATTTTCATGAAAGGAGTTTGAGCTTCCCTGCGGGAAGCAGGTACTCCAATAATCCATCAACTTATAATTAAAAAAATTCCCGGAACGGAATGAAGTTTCATGAATTGAAAAAATAACCTTGTGTCTACCATCTATACTACATTTAATATGAAATTCAGATGAAATGCAATAGTGTAAAATTAAATTAGTAAGAACCAAAATAAAAAAAAACACTATCTAAGACACACTTATGTTGGAAAAGACCATAATGAACCTAATGAGAGAAATAATAAACCTTGTTAATTAATTTTTCAAACAATACTTTATTGCAATATTTCAATTAAAAACCATTGTAAGTCTGTTGCAAAAGCAAACAAATGAGAAAATACAATGATAAATAACTATAGAGATAATTGAAATATACATGGACATTAAGATATGTGTAAAGCAAATGATCTTTATAAAACTAAATGAGAAACATAATATCAGAGGTAAAGTTGAACTGTCATGACATGAGACGTAAAATACAATCAAAACTGAATTGTAAAGAAACCCAAATAAAAAAATTTGAGAAAATCCTATCAAGCTGTATATTTTTTCTATAAACATTTTTGGATCACAAATGGTATAAATATAGAATATATATTTCAAAAAGCAAAATTAAACCATGATGCCATGCAACAAAAAATCTGATCAACATTCATCAAAATCTGATCTGTTTTCCTGTAATGATGAGAACATGATATTTGCTGATGAAGGAAGAAAACTTTTTTTCTTCCAACCAAAGGAAATGTCATTGAAATATATGCGTATGTAACAAATGTATACAATGTATATGTATAAAATCTTCAAAAATCTATATGAAGAACATATTGTCAGAAAGAAAATCAAAACATGATGCCACACGATAGGAATTGAATTAACACTGAATTTTAAAGTGCATAAGAAAATAACTTTGTTGTGCATTCAATCCAATCCATAGTTTCAGTGAAAACCATCATGATAAATAATGTCCACAAGATTTCCATGAAAACAGAAACGAGAACTTATCGGTTATCAAAACCATGAGGCCAAATACAGCAACATGAAAAAAAAAATGCCAAAATCTAGTTAATACCAGTTGACATAAAGAGGGTAGTTTTCTTTCAAATATTGTTAATCTGTTAATATATATGTATATCGTATATAAAAATCTGTGCGTGCGTATGTCACTAAACTCCTCCAATACGGCTGGACCGATTTCGATGGAATTTTTTGTGTGGGTTCAAGTAAATTCGAGAATGGTTTAGATTCACAATTTGGACCGATATCGCAATTAGTTAAAAAGATATTAATTCGTGAGAAAAAAACATTTTCAAATTTTGACATAAGTCGCCAAAAGGGTCGCTAAGTCACCAACGGGGCTGTATTTGTAATTTTTTAAATAATTAGTTTTAATAATTAATTTTTATTAATTATAATTAAATTATTGTATTGTCATCCAAAATAATCATGTACATTACATTTCAGCTCAATTGAGCGCTTTAAAATGTATTTTATTAACGATTGAAAATCCCACCAAGATAAATAAATAAATAAACAAACAAATAAAATATGTATAAAGATCGTGAGCTAATAGTAGGAATTGAAAAAGACGTAAGTTGGCGTCGAAAATTGATTTTCAGCCAAATTGGCCAAACCCGGTCTTTATTGTTACGAAAATGCAGACGATTCATGCTTTTTAGCGTTTTCAATGAATATCTTTTTAAATAATCTTTATATATGTAATTCTTCTGTGCGTGTGTATGTAACTGAACTCCTCCTAAACGGCTGGACCGATTTTGGTGAAAGTTTTTGTGTGTTCCAGTGGACTCGAGAATGGTTTAGATTTATAATTCGGTTTAGAAATGTTTATTTAATTAATTTTTTATTTATAAATTGTTGTTCTTGGAATGTTTTACATTGAATCCGGCAGACTGCGCTACGATCGCAGTATCGAATATTCAAAAATATTTTATAATTCAAGTTGGTCCCGACAGTTGGTGCTGTGATCATTTCAGGAAAATATTTTGTCACTTCCTGTTATTATTTTGTTGAAATAAATCGTGTGTTAATTTAATTATTACATTCAGATGTAATTTGTGTTTGAAATTTTACTCAAATTTTTCTCAAAACGGTCCAGATTGTTAAAGCTTATTCATAAAAATTTGGAATTTTTGAATTTAAGATGGGTATACAGGACAACGTCTGTCGGGTCCTCTAGTATATATATATATATATAAGCAAGATTTAGAATTTGTCAATAAACAAAGAAAAGCAATGTTGGTGCGAGTTTGATATCGGGAGGTAATAGCGCCGAGTTGTTGTGCATGTTCGCCAAGATGGGCGATAACATTACATTATGGTAACCTTAATAGTTTTATCGTCTGTTGATGTCGTTGCCATGAGGATAACGTATATTAGAAATAACTTTTATTGGTTTTTTCCCCGCTGTAACCCTTTTAATTTTATACGATTTTAATAAAAAAAATTCTAATTTCTGTAAAAAGTGAACCATTTTTAGTGTAATTTTTCTAGTGTTTGCGTCTTCTGTATAATTCTGTGCTATTTTCAAATATGGATATTTCTAAAACTAGTGAGTACAAGAATATTTGTTTCTTAGAAGAATAAGTGTTGTGCTTTTAATTATCGCTATAAATCGTTTACTTTCGTTTTATTTTACGTTTTAAAAATGTTTTTTTTTAATGTTCTTTGTTCGATGCAATTCGTTGAAGGAACTTGCAGTGCAAGTTTCATATAGCAAGATTTCACTACTTTGTAATTAGAATTCTTAATTAATTTTAACATACATTATGTAATTATTTTATTCATAATATAATACAAAAATGCAATTATTACTTTTTTAATAACCAACTAACATTCGTTATTTATAACTGTTTTTTTAAACATTTATTTATAAATATTATTGCATACTTTTTTGTTTATTTATAATTAATATTATTTATTTATTATTATTACTGTTATTTATTTATAATTATGTTATTTATTTAAAACTACTTTTATTGCTTAATTAAAGCTATTATATTATTTATTTATAATTATGTAATACGAGTAATCTTATGCATTATTTTTAATTTTTTACAATCCACCGGTTATTTTTTTTATAATTTCTATTAAATTTTATTATATGATTATTATTTCTGATAACTGTTATTAAATCGCACTATATGAATATTATATATAAATACGATAAAATAATATTATAAGATTATTATATGCTGCTTATAACATTATTCTTACTACATGATAATTTTATGACATATAATTGATATTCATGATTTATTGATTTATTTAGGTTTTTCTCAATCTCTTCCTAGATACTTTATTTGAAATAAATTTCAATGTATTTCAAAACAATTCTTTAAAAATAATGTGTATCATTAAATTACCGTTAGGCCGCCCTATTGGATTCCATTCCAACTACAGTAAACGCTGCTAGGCTCGATCTTATCGCGCCAGGTAGCGCTTGGCGCAATTACCCCCGTTATCAAATTAGTTCCGAAATGTTTTTTTTTCTGACAGACAGAAACTGTGTAAAAAATTTTTAGGTGAATAAGTAATCATGATCTAAGATTCTGTTAGGAAAAGCTTCCCAAATTATTGTTTAGCTGAAAAACTATCTTTTAAGTCACAGTATCATATAACTTATGTCCACTACAATCATAATTAAGAAAATAAACAAATATAAAAATGAGTGAGACTGAGATAGAAATTATAACATTAATTTAAATTAAAAGGTTATCTAAAACAGAAATTTAAGAACTAATTTTGATAAAATTACCATACACAGTTCTAAACAAACAAAACACTAACAGAAAATCTTAAATGGGAGAAATTGAAACAGAAATAAATATGAAGAAACCGAACAAAGAGTAGAAATTATGACATTAATTCAGACCAAAAAGCTGTCTTAAATAGCTGAATTTAAGTCTGATTTTCATGAAACCATCATAAACCGCTCAGAAGAACAATAAAATCACATGTCCGAAAATATTATACGCAACTTAAATTACAATATTTGCAATCTGTTAATTCCAGATTGTTTGAATTGATATTCATTTTATTTCTATCACTCATATAGCTACATTTTTTGTACTGTTTTGCAACAATAATGAAGCACGGAATTTGCTGATAGAGAAATGAAAAGAAATAATCTTTCTCTATTTCAAAGGGGGAAAAATGTTACAAGAATAGCTCTGTCCACCAAATGATCTGGCTATGTAGATGGAAGTAAGCAAGAAGTATCACTGAAAAGTACTGATATTCAGGGAATGATTAAGTTTTAAGCTTTACTAATTATTTGGCAAACCTTCTGTGTCACATCAACATATGGATTGTAACTAAAGCACAAACATAGATTGATAATACACAAATGTTTAGGTTTGAGACAACATGGAAAAGCAACCACAAACCCAAGATCCTTACAACTGATTAGTACAGTGCTTCTCAAAGTTTCCATATTCGCGACCCAATATTCCATCACAATTTTCACCGCGCCCCCCTCATACAATAACAACGTATTGAATTCAATAATAACATACTTTCACGCTAAAACTACGATACGACTTTTTTCTCTTAAATACCATCGCGTGTATAAACGTCTCGCTAAGCAAACATGTTTATTTTCCCGGACATATATATACGTCTTTCCGAAGAGCGATCTTTTCTGCACACTACTAATCATACAATTTTTCCGAAGGCTTTGGAATGCAATAAAAGGATCTTGACAATGTTTGAGAAAGATTTAATTATTTCAGATTATATTTATTTCTTTATTCCTTCCCCCACCCCTCAATGCATCCCACACGCTCGCCTACGTGGAAAACTGTTGGCATTGTGAAGCGGATTGCGTAACTTTCAAACCACAGTTAATGGATTAATTATTAACCGTAAGGAGGATAAAGGTAAGTTTTAATTTTTGTAAATAATGGTGTCACTGATCAAATGGTGTCACTGATTATTAGTAAACTTGTTCTTAACTTAGTAATGTTAAATTAATTGTAAAATAAATTGCGTAGCACTGATACATTTATAAAAGTGTAAATGTGTATTTTATTTTTTATTACGTCAGAATATAATTTGTTTGTTTACTTTAATACAATAAATTAATAATTTTTTACATAATCTTCTGTTTTCAATTTTTCAATATGCTCACGCCCCCCTTGTACAGTTGTCACGCCCCTCAAGGGGGGCGCGCCCCACAGTTTGAGAAACACTGGATTAGTACCAAAATATGTACAAATTCTTTCCCCTTTTTAACCCTTTAAAAATCAAAATTAAGTTAAAAACAAAACGGATAAGAAAAATTTTCTCAGATATAGCTTAAAGGTTCAAAGAGAGATGTTGTGAATAAAAATGATTTGTGTGAATGAGTGGCTGCATGGCGCCACGTTTTTGTAACTGTGAAGAGGTTGTGTGACGTCATTATGTTCTGTATATAAAAAGGGTGAAGCAATCACGTGCTCACTCTCACTCGGTAGTTCTGAATAAACTTAGTTACTTTAATTGACTGGCTCGATACTGAATTTCTTCCTCCAACGCCCAGCATCGGGTAGATGCAGTTCGCAGAATTTTAGAATTGAAATTGTTCTTTACAAGACAGGTCTTCTTGATGCTCATACTAGAAAAGCTAAGACAAATAGGTATAAAATGAAATACTACATCAGATGGAATGATAATATTCTTAAAAGTGTCAGTAAGAACATTAGGCCTTGCAAGAAAGGTAGACAACATGCATTGTTACAAACCGCAAAATTTTAAAAGAAGTAATCATAAACAAAAATAAATCAGTTACATAAGTTGGTATTTTTCCGTTTCGCCAGTTAAAATCTTGCCAGATTGGCGTTATTGGTGACATCACACAATTTACATATAAACAATAATAAATATTAGTTCTAAAAGTCGTACATCCATTTTTTATGTATTTTTAAAAAAATGCTACTGATAAGAAAAGACCAGGAATTGTTTGGCAACTGTGGAGATAAAAGATTACCAGCGGGAATATTTGGTTTACTGCCAGTTGTACCATTTTTGGCAACTTTATTGAACTTGGGAAAGCTTTATTAAGTGCATTTGAACAACAAAAATTATAACATTAGCATTAATGAAAGTTGAAAAGTTTCTAAAAGAAAGACATATTTTGTAACTTTTGTTTGAAATAACTTAAAAGGATTAAATACGCTGAAGTAAAAACTTGATTCACTTCGCCCGACAGAGCTAAATCCACAGCGTTGCCATTGAAAAAAAAAATTTGAGGATGATGTTTTCGAAAAAATAATAGTAATTCCACCTCAAAAATATATTTAACAAAATGAATAAATGGAGCCATAAATAAATTTTTTTGTAATAATATATGCCCGAAAAACTGTCTCGAAACATTAATTTTTCGTATTGCGTGCACGATATTACACGTCATATCTTAAGATAACTGGAAAAT